>CAUYPK010098522.1:0-10939 GCA_963574355.1 Loris lydekkerianus | reverse complement strand
TAAGTAGCTGGGTTCATCCCTTGGTTCTCTATTCTGTTCCAGACATCTACTTCTCTGTTTTTGTGCCAATACCATGCTGTTTTGATCACTATCGATTTATAGTATAGTCTGAGGTCTGGTAGCGTGATTCTTCCTGCTTTATTTTTATTTTTGAGTAGTGTCTTGGCTATTCGGGGTTTTTTCTGATTCCATATAAAAAGAAGTATTGTTTTTTTCAAGTTCTTTAAAGTATGATAATGGAGCTTTAATAGGGATTGCATTGAAATTATATATTGCTTTGGGTATTATGGACATTTTAACAATGTTGATTCTTCCCAGCCATGAACATGGCATGTTTTTCCATTTTTTAACATTTTCAGCTATTTCTTTTCTTAGAGTTTCATAGTTCTCTTTATAGAGATATTTCACGGCCTTTGTTAGGTAAACTCCCAAATATTTCATCTTCTTTGGCACTACTGTGAATGGAATATAGTTCTTGACTGATTTTTCGGCTTGAATATTGTTGGTATATATAAAGGCTACAGATTTGTGACTATTGATTTTGTAAACAGAGATGCTGCTTTATTCCTTAATCACTTCTAAGAGTTTTGTAGTAGAATCCCTGGTGTTTTCCAGATATACAATCATATCATCTGTGAAGAGTGAAAGTTTGATCTCTTCTGCCCCTATTTGAATACCCTTGTTTACCTTTTCTTCCCTAATTGTGATGGCTAAAAATTCCATTACAATGTTAAAGAGCAGTGGAGTCAATGGGCAACCTTGCCTGGTTCTTGATCTGAGTGGAAATGATTTTAATTTGACTCCATTCAATACAAGATTGGCTGTGGGTTTGCTGTAGATGGCCTCTACCAGTTTAAGAAATGTCCCTTCTATACCAATTTACTTAAGTGTTCTGATCATGAAGGGATGCTGGATATTATCAAAAGCTTTTTCTGCATCAATTGAGAGAATCATATGGTCTTTGTTTATTTATTTGTTTATGTGCTGAATTATATTTATAGATTTACATATATTGAACCAACCTTGAGACCCTGGGATAAATCCCACTTGGTCATGGTGTATAATTTGTTTGATGTGTTGTTGGATACTGTTAGGATCTTGTTCAATATTTTTGCATCAATATTCATCAGTGACATTGGTCTACAATTTTCTTTTCTTGTTGGGTCTTTCCCTGGTTTTGGGATCAAGGTGATGTTTGCTTCACAGAACATGTTGAGTAGTATTTCTTCTTTCTCTATATTTTGGAAAAAGTTCAGTAATATTGGTACTAATTCCTCTTTAAAGGTTTGGTAGAATTCTGACATAAAGCCATCTGGTCATGGGCTTTTCCATTTAGGGAGATTTTGTATATTTGATGATATTTCAGAACTTGACATAGGCCTGTCCAACATTTCCACTTGATTTTGGCTAAGTCTTGGAAGGTGGTGTGCTTCCGAGTATTTGTAGGTATGCTTCCAAGTATTGGTCAATTTCCTTCAGATTTTCATATTTCTGAGAATAGATTTTCTTGTAATATTTTCTGAATTTCTGAGTCTGTTGTTATTTCATCTTTGTCATTTCTGATTGATGAAATTAGAGATTTTACTCTTTTTTTCCTGGTTAGGTGAGCCAAAGATTTATCCATTTTATTGACCTTTTCAAAAAATCAACTTTTTGATTTATTGATCTGTTGTATAATCCTTTTGTTTTCAATTTCATTTAATTCTGCTCTAATTTTGGTTATTTCTTTTCTTCCTCTGGGTTTGGGGTAGGAATGTTCTTCCTTTTCCCATTGCTTGAGATGTCCCATTAAGTTGTTAACTTCCTCTCTTTCTCTTCTCTTGAGGAAAGTTTGCAGTGCTATAAATTTTCCTCTTAGGACTGCTTTTGCGGTATTGCACAGGTTCTGATAATTCATGTCTTCATTGTCGTTTTGTTCCAAAAATTGGGTAATTTCCTTCTTAATCTTGTCTTTGACCCAGCTATCATTCAGCATAAGGTTATTTAGCTTCCATGTTTTTGTATGAGTATGCAGATTCCTGTCATTACTGAGTTCAACTGTTATTCCATGATGGTCCGAGAAGATGCAAGGAATAATTTCTATTCCTTTAAATTTGCTGAGGTTAGACTTCTGACCTAAGATGTGATCAGTTTTGAAGTATGTTCCATGGGTGTTCAGAAGAATGTGTATTCAGTTTTGTTAGGATAAAATGTTCTGTAGATGTCTGTTAAATCCAAATTTTGAATAGTTGAGTTTAAATCTAAAATTTCTTTGCTCAGCTTCTTTGGAAGATCTATACAACACTTCCAAAGGAGTGTTAAAATCTGTGACTATTTTGGAGCTGGAAGAAATCAAGTTGCTCATGTCTTTTAGAGTTTCTCTTATAAATTGAGGTGCATTCTGGTTGGGTGCATAAATATTAATAATTGAAATCTCATTATATTGTGTATTACCCTTAACAAATATGAAGTGACCTTATCCTTCCTTACTGTTGTTGGTTTAAAGCCTATTTTATCTGCAAATAGAATTGCAATACCTACTTTTTTCTGATTTTCATTTGCCTGAAATATAGATGACCATCTGTATACCCTGAGTCTATATTTATCTTTTAAGGTAAGATAAGATTCTTCTATGCAGCAGATATCTGGCCTAAATTTTTGTATCCAGTTGGCTTTGTATCCAGAACCAAACTGTGCCTCATTAGAGGACAATTTAAGCCATTCACATTAATGGAGAATAGAATTTTGAGTATCGAGTTTTTCAAAAGTCTAGTGGACATTTTTAATCCTTTCATCACTGTTGAAGTTGGGGTTTGATCAAAAGTTTTCGAGTGAGTTTATTTTTGTGGTGGAGGATTGCCACACAATTATTATGGAGGATAGGTCCAGGAGAATATCCTGGAGAGCTGGTTTAGTTATGGAAGATTTCTTTAACATGTGAAGGTCATTGAAGTATTTAATTTCTCCATCATAAATGAAACTCAGTTTAGCTGGATACAGGATCCTGGGTTCAAAGATATTTTGTTTGGGGAGATTAAAAGTTGATGACCACCCTTTTCTAGCTGAAAGTTTTCAGCAGAGAGATCTGCATTCATTCTAATATTCTTCCCTTTCTAGGTAATGGTTTTCTTACATCTGGCTACTTTCAGCATTTTCTCCTTCATATTAACTTTAGTGAAGTTAATTATGATATGCCTGGGGGATGTCTTATTGGGGTTGAGTCATGCTGGGGTTCTCAAACTGCTGTCTGAATTCAGAATTTCTTGACATGTCTGGAAAACTCTCTTTCATAATTTCATGAAGAAGAGCTTCTTTGCCTTGTGAAGCCACTTCATTGCCTTCAGGGATTCCTATGAGGTGAACATTAGTTTTTTTCTTATTATCCCAGAGCTCTCTGAGAGAATGATTCATTTTTGCTCTCCATTTCTCTTCCTCTTTGAGAGTTTTGGAGTGTTCAAAAGCTTTGTCTTCAATGTCAGCAATCCTTTCTTCCGCTTGCTCCATTCTGTTACTGAGGCATTATACTGTATTTTTCAGATCTTTGAGGGCTGGAAATTCTTGTCTCAATGTGTCAAAATCTTTGGTGATTTTGTCTTTAAATTTGTTGAATTCTTGAGACAACTTTTGAAATGCTCCTGGAATGTCTAATTCCAGCTTTTTCTCTATTCTATTAATCTTGTTTGCAATCCAAATTCTGAATTTGATTTCTGACATCTCAGCCATCCATTTATAAATAGGATCTTCAGTAGTGTCCGCCATATCTTTCCCTGGGTGGGTTGATCTACTCTGATTATTCATGTTATTGGAGTTTTTCTGCTGATTCTGCCCCATGATTATTTTACACCTTTTGACTAGATGATCTGATAAAGAAAAATTGGAGTAGGGGCTCCAGGAGTAGTGCTTAACCAGCCCTTTGCCCAAAAGCTGGGACTGGTGTTTGTACTTTTTCCCCTGGAGCTTTGCCAAGGATCCATACAGTGCTACGACCTGCTTGTTGTGGTGGGGCTAAGTGTCTCTGTCTTGTTTTTAGCTGGTCTCCATCCTAATCTTGTGAATCAGTTACTCTGCGTTGAAGTCTCAGCTATGGAGAAATACCAGCAATTAAGTCACCTCGCTGCCCACAGGCAATAATTGGAAAAGAAAAATGAAACCTTCCCACAACCACACACCCAGGGTACCACTTGGATTGTCCTTGGGCAATTGGCCCAGTTCAAGTTGTCCAAATTAATTGTGTCAGTCAGCACCTGTCTCAGGTGGGAAAGTTCAAAAGGTCTCCAGTAACTACATCACAGGGGTCTGCTGGTGACTCAAGTATGACTTGCTCTAGTGCTCCGTGAGGTCAGGAGGACCCACCCTGAAAATAGATTAGTCTGGGAAGGTTGATGCCTCCTTCCCTACCTTGTACCTCTATCACACCCAATCACTGATAACACCGCAGGGCTGTGACCCAGTTCCTTCCAATGAGCAGATACTCCATTGGGGTTGTGCCTGCTTGAATCACAGGGAGATCTATGTCTCCTCAGCCAGGCCACTGCTCTCTGCCACTATTCGGCAGGAGGAGATGAGGCCTGATAATCTCAGGTGCTTAATGGAGGCTGGGGTGGTTCACTTAGTTACAGCCCTGTCCCTGATTGATGTTGCTGACAGAACAGGACAACTTGCAGAATTTGTTTCTGTCTCGGCTATATTCCCCTGCAGATCAGATGCTATTTGAGGTCACAAAAACTGCAACTTGTGCCCGGTGTATGCCAATGGCTGGTCTCAGCTACAGTTTCTGTTGGTACAGCCAGCTAAACTCACACTCATCTGTTAGTTCCAGCCTCTGTCTGCCCACCTTTGTCTCAGCTATGATCCCCTGAGGGCCGGGCGTATCTTAGGCTCAGTAAAGCTGTCCTCTTAGTCAGCCCCACCCTGAGAGTCTGCGGTCTCTGCATGTGCGCGTATTCTAGTTCCTGTGCTCTGCCCGGGCTAGTACTGCCTCAGGCAAACCCTTTACTCATGGGGCCTGCATTTCCATCCCAGATCTGTTCCACCAGTGGCTGCCACCAGAGAAGATGCCCAGCCTCCTCTGGTTGCCCAGAGAGACAGGGGGTGTGACTCTGGAATATCCAGGGGTGTGAGCCCCATTATTGCTGCTGTGGCTGCTGCTCCCAGGGCACTGCTGCTCCTGTATGGCTTCCTCAGCTTACCATCCTTTCCTCACTCCCATGCTGCAGAATCAGCACTAACCAGCAGCAGTCCATGTCCTATCCACACCTCTTGAGAAAATACTTAAGAATATGGACTCCTGGGGGACAGGTTTCCAGACCTTGGAGTGAGAGTGGAGGGGAGTGCTGGGAATTCAGAATTCCAGGTAGAGAATATCTACAATTTTGTACAGTTTTATGCATGGCAGGAGAGCGCCATGCACCCTAGTAGGAGAAGTAGGTCCAGTTTTTAGAGGGTTTCTCCCATGGGATAAAATGGGAAGTCATTTGAACTCTGCTCACTTGTTTATATGGAGTACTTCAAGCTGTTCTCATGGGGGAAGGGACTCCCATCTGCTTGGCAATGGATTTTGTACCTTTTGTGTGTATCCTTGAGGTTGCAGCTCACCTCAGCAGGGTTAATATGCATTCTTCAACCTTCTCTCTTGGCTCAGCTCTCATCCACCAGGTTACTTGCTAAACTTCTGTCCTTTAACTCTCCTTCTGGACGGAAGCCTCTGTGGAAAGCTGGCTCCAGTCAGCCATCTTGTCTCTGCCTCTCACTTAACTTTCCTCCTATTAAACAGATAGACCTATATGACTACAACTTCAACCATCCTCTCCTTTTTCTTAATATACTGAGTTTTCTTTTCCATTATGTTATTCCTATTCTCTCTTACCACTTGTGGAAACTGATACCATTTCTAATCTAATTGACCTTTCCTCTTCAGTTGGATTGTTCTTATCACTTTTAAAACATGATAGAGTCTCTCCCATTTTAAACAGTTCCTTAGCATACTTACAACCCATGTTTAGTCATTCAGATATGAAGAACATAAACTATGTATAAAAATTTGAGGTAAAAATGTTACTTCTAAAACTCTATAGATATTGCTTTAATCTATATCTGGCTTCAGTAAGTGTTGCGAGAGAAGTCTGTAGTCTACAGCTTTTTCATTTTCTAGGTTTATATCATTTAAGCATGAATGCTTATATATATTTTCTGTGTGTTTTAATGAAGAAATTTGCTAAGATAGATCTAATGATAGACATATTAAAAAGATTTCCTAGCCTGCATACACTGATATTTTCTACTTGGGGAATATTTTCTTATTATGTCTTATTCTATTCCACTTGCATCAATCTCTTTGTAAATATTAATTACCTGAATATTGGATTTCTGATGTTTACTTTTTGTCCCGTTCCTCTGTTGTTTAATGTTATTCTCGTATATTACCATTTGATTATCTGTAGTATAAATTCTATATATTACTACTTCTATGATGGGTTTGGATTTTACTGTTGCCTTTTTAGTTTTCTTAAATTCCTTTCTTATATCATCCTATTTTATCTACAATTCCTCCTGCCTTTTTCTAACTACTCTTTGTTTCTTTTTGATAGAGTCTATCCCCAGCTATTTCTGGACATTTTATTATGGAGTTAATAATTTTGGGCTGTCAAGATTAGTTTTAGCTTCCATTGGTTTTTAGTATTTTTAAAGACCCTAATTTTTTTTCTTTTTTCTCATTTGTAAATGAGGCAAGGTATATACAAGTAGTATCTACCTAACTGCCTCCTAAGATGAGTTACCAGACTGCTACCAGTATACTCCCTCTCTTCATTACTATGCATGGTTATAGGTGTTAAACTTCATCAAATACCATATACTTCTACTGTGGGTAGAATGGTTGTTGTCGAGGGAGTGTGTAAATAAAAGTTCTCTGGTATCCTGCACTAGTATGATAGAAAGATGGTTGTCCCTGAGTCCATGAGGAGAGAGAAGAGGATGTACTAAAAGTTTCTCACATTTTCAGGTGTTTTCTGTTTTAGAAGGTGGAGTCTTGGACTCTAATAGATGATTGCATAGATGACTTTTCAATCAAGCTCTGTCTGCTTAGAGTTAGTACAGACTCCCTAATAGACTCTAGGACAGGATTATCTGTTGGCCTAAGCTTCAATGGTGAGTTTTCATCCTCTTACAGTATTTGAAAAAAAAAATTTACATCACTTGGAAATGTTTAGTAAACAAATACAAATAAACAGTATTTATCATCATTTGCTTATTCGCTCCAATTTTGTCTTTTTCCTCCCCCCTCCCATAGTTCTATTATGTCAGTTTTTCTATAATGGCAGTTCTCAATATTGACTGTACTTGAGAATTCTAAACATTTACTGCTGCCCAACCCCCACACCATTCAGAACTGTGCCTGAGGGCTAAGCATGGATATTTTTTTAAAAGTGCCACAGGTAATTCTATTGTGCAAAGTTGAGATCTATTCTTCTGGAAACTTTGCTATTCAAAGTGTGATCCATGAGCCAGAAATATTAACATCACATTTAAGTTTGTTAGAAATGTAGAATCTTAGGCTCCACATCAGAACTGCTGAATCAGAATCTGTGTATTAATAATATCCTTAGGTATCATAGCATGTTAAACTTTGACCAGTGATGCTATAGGACATGTCTTGTCAAACTTTGTGGCATGTCAGAATCACTTTTAAAAAACATTGATGCTGGGCCCCACCCTGAAAGACTTTTTTTTTTTTTTTTTTTTTTTTTTGTTAATATGGGTGTTTCCCTAGGCACTGGTATTTTTAAAAAAGTACCCCAAGAGATTTAATAGCCACCTAGGATCAAGAATCATTGACCCCAGGGGACTCAGAGGGGGCAGAAGGGAGGGGAGGGATCAGGCCGGGGTCCTGGACCCGGGCGAGGGGTGGGCGCATGGCCGGATCCCAGCCCCACAGGCCTCCCAGTGCCTTTGCCAACTTAGCCGAGTGATGTGGCTGCACCTCGCACTCCCCTGTCGGGACCAGGGGTGGACCCATGGCGTCTCAGCCCGCCTGCGAGCCATGAGTCTGGTTGAATCGGACCCTAGGCAGGATTTGAACTCCCGACTTGCCTTATGTAAAGCAGACAGGGTGGGTGGGTAGGTCCTTTGGGCCTAGAGCGTGTTGGGGCTGATCTCAGTGCAGAGTTAGACCAGCCTTTACCGGGCGTGAAGTTACTTCTTGGAGCCTCCGCTTACTGTACATAAAGCAAGCAAGCCCAAGACCCTTTTCCCTGTTTTAGAATCCAGAATTTTTCCAATCCTGCTGTATTTGCAGTTTTGGACCTGATGTTTGATCAGACTCACCTAGGACTGTTGAAGATAAAGGAAGGCAACTAATAGCTTCATGTTACGTCAAACCAGGAGGGAAAAAACTTTTACTTTTGGAGCTCTTTTTGATTTGAGAATGGTGATTATTGTCACCTCATGGTGTCATGGTGAGGATGAAATGAGATAAATGTAGGTGCAGGTACAGCCTGGGATGGGAGCTCAAAGAGTGTGACTCTTAGTGCATGACTGCTCTGTGCATGCAGAAGTTAAGACAGATCCACAGACTCAGGAGGTGATCCTTATCTCTTGAGGGGTGGCTGGGGCCCAGAGGATGAAGGGCCCACCCAGCAAGATACAGCCACTGGCCTCCTTGCTGGGGAGGCAGAGTCCTCGAGTGGCCTCCTGCCTTGCACATAGCCTGTGCCCTGGGGAGCCTGGCTTGCAGACAACAGCAGTAGTGTCCATGGGCTCTGCAGACCACCAGTTTAACCTCGCAGAGATCCTGTCTCAGGACTACAGCATCTGGGAAGAGTGCGAGGAGGCCTCAAGGTGCTTAGGCAAGCCCAAAGGAGAACTGGAGAAAGACTTCATCTCCCAGAGTAGTGACATGCCCCTTGATGAGCTGCTTGCCCTCTACGGCTATGAGGCATCAGATCCCATCTCAGAATGGGAGAGCGAGGGTGGTGACGTGGCGCCCAGCCTCCCAGACATGACCCTGGACAAAGAACAAATAGCAAAGGATTTGCTTTCAGGCGAGGAGGAAGAGACACAGTCCTCAGCTGATGACCTTACTCCATCTGTGACCTCCCATGAGGCCTCCGACCTCTTCCCTCATCAGAGTGGCTCTCATTTCCTGGCTGATGAAGACAAAGAGCATGGCTCTTCAGCCTCCTCTGACACCGAGGAGGACTCTCTTCCTGTCAACAAGTGTAAGAAGGAGATAATGGTTGGGCCTCAGTTCCAAGCTGACCTCAACAACCTACACTTGAACCAGCATGGTGAGATGATCTATGAGAATGAAGACCAGCTGCTCTGGGACCCCAGCATCCTCCCTGAGAGGGAAGTGGAGGAGTTCCTGTACAGAGCAGTGAAGTGAAGGTGGCACAAGGTGGCTGGGTCCCAGCTCTCAGAGGGAGAAATGGTGAAGGACAGTGAGCAGGCATTGTATGAGCTGATAAAGTGCAACTTAAATGTGGATGAGGCCCTGCGAAGGCTGCGGTTCAATGTGAAGATGGTCAGAGACGGGCTGTGTGCCTGTAGTGAAGAAGAGTGCAGGATCTTCGAGCATGGCTTCTGTGTGCATGGGAAGAACTTCCACCTGATCCAGTCCAACAAGGTGCATACGTGGTCCGTGGGTGAATGTATGGAGTACTACTACTTGTGGAAGAAGTCAGAGCACTATGACTACTTTGCCCAGCAGACACGACTGGGCCGGAGGAAGAACACTGACCAGGACCTAAAAAGCAGCGACCCTGATGGCCCTGGCCGCTCATGACCTGAGCATGACACCCTGACAGGGCTGTGCACAGAGCCACTGAATGTGGATGGCACAGCTAATGGTCTTGGTGAGCCTGATGCGGGTTCTGATGGCCTCCTGTCCTCAGAGCCAGGGCCCTGCCTATTCCAGCAGCTGGATGACCCTCCTGCTGTGCCCCTGCCCAGGTGGTCCCCAGCCCTGGCTGACCCGGCCTCATACCCGTCAGCCACTGCCACTCCAGAGTCAGAGATCAGCCCAAGACTGGCTGTGGACTTCAACCTGCCCAAAGAACTGCCCCTTATCTCTAGCCATTGGATCTGAGCGGGGATCCCGATGAGGCTGTGGCTCCTGCACAGGTGGCCTTGTCAGTCACCGAGTTTGGACTCATCGGGATTGGGGATGTGAACCCCTTTCTGGCTGCCCACTCAGCGTGCCCTGCCTCTGGGCTGCACACAGAACCCCTGTCACATTGAAATGTGATGACCTGTTGATTCCTGGCCACAATGGATGCGTGTGGCTAGGACTGGACTTGGCGCTGCCACCGGGCCAGCCTCAGTCAGTCTTCCTGACCCCTTCCTCCCTCAGGCCCCAGGGAAGCACCTTCTCTGCTTCAGAACATGTCAGGACCAGGGTGAGGTGGCCAGGTCTTAGGCCCTTACCCCTCTCCACACAGACTATACCCGGGGCCATGCGGGCCCCCTCCCATCAGCGCCTGGCACTGCCATCTGGCGGGACCCCCCTGGCAGCAGGTTCGCAGAGAGCCTGGCCATTGGATGTAGGGCAGAGATACTGCCTGGGCCTGTCCAGCCAGCAGAAACAAAGGGGAGACAGTAGGATGCCCTGCCCACATCAGCAGCCTCCGCCCGGGGCACCCTCAGCCCTGCTTGCTCTGTCTCCCCACCCCAGCAGGGCTACTGGGCTACCTCAGCTCTGGGGATCGGTAGGCAGCTGCTACTCAGTGCCAAATCCCAGGGGCACAGAGCCATATACCTCGCTGTCTGCCCCGACCCGGCCCCACCCCCTGCCCCTGTTGTCTCCCTTCAGGAAAAGCCACATTTTACACCCCACCTGCCTCCTCCCTTTCTCCACCCCTGGTCCTTGATCACAGTTGGGCTGGGGGCCCCTCAGCAACCCTGGGTGTGGGTTGAGGAGACAGGTCACCTGTACCCCTGCTGCCCTTCTCCTGGCACCAAGGCA
>CAUYPK010098518.1:0-19046 GCA_963574355.1 Loris lydekkerianus | reverse complement strand
TCCCTAAAAAGAAAAGCCCAGGACCTGATGGCTTCACGTCAGAATTCTACCAAACCTTTAAAGAAGAACTAGTACCTATACTGCTAAATCTCTTCCAAAATATAGAAAAAGAAGGAATATTACCCAACACATTCTACGAAGTGTTATTCTTTTTGATGCTATTGCTATTCTTTTTGATGCTATTGTAAGTGGGCTTGGTTTCTTACTTTCTTTTTAAAAATTATTTCTTATTAGTATACAAACTGATTTTTGTGTATTGAGTTTATACCCTGCAATTTTGATAAATTCATTATTAGTTCTAACTTTTTTTGTGTGGAATCTTTGTTTTTCTACATATAAAATAGTATCATCTGCAAATAGAGATAATTTTACTTCTTCCTTTCTAATTTGGGTGTCTTTTATTTATTTTTCTTGCTAAATACTATACTGAGTAAAAGTGGTGAATATGAACATACTTATTTTTTGCCTAATCTTGGAAGAAAACATTTCAGGCTTTTATCATTAAGTATGATAGTTGCTATGTTTTTTTCATATGCTGTCTTCCTTATATTGAGGTACTATTCCTAGTTGTTGAATATTTTTATTATGAAAGGGTGTTGAATTTTGCCAAACACTTTTTCTGCATCAATTGAGATAATCATATTTTGTATTTTTTCTTTGATTTTGTTAATTTGGTATATAATATTGGTTGATTTTTCTATACTGAACTATTTTTGCAATCCAACTTAATTATACTATATAAGCCATATAATATGCTGGCAAATTTAGTTCTTTGGTATTAGGGTAATGCTGGCTTCATAAAAATGAAGTGCTGACTCTTTTTCAACTTTTCAAAAGAGTTTAAGAAGTGATTGCTTTAATTTTTTAAGAAATATTTGGTAGAATACATCAGTAATGTTTGATTACTGATTTTGGTTCTTCAATTTTCAATTACTGATTAAATCTCTTTAGTTGTTATAGGTCTATTCAGATTTTCTATTTCTTTATACTTCTGTCTTAATGGGCTGCATATTTTTAGAAATTTTTCCATTTCATCTTGGTTATACAATTTGTTTGCTTACACTTATTCATAGTATTCTGTTATAATACTTATTTTTGCCACATTGATAGTAATGCCCTCACTTTCATTTTCATTTTAATAATTTTAATCTTCTTAGTTTTTCCTAGTCAAACTAGCTGACATTTTGTCAATTATCTTTAAAGAATCCATGGTTTGTTTATTTGATTGTCTATTTTTTCCTAGTCTCTACTTTATTTTTTGCTCTAATATTTATAATATTTTTCTTCTGATAGCTTTGAATTTAGTTTGCTCTTCATTTTCTAGTTCCTTAATGTGTAAAGTTACAGTTGTTGATTTGTGATTTTTCTTCATTTTTAATTTGTTTATTTCTATAAATTTTCCTCAGCATGGCTTTTTTCTGTATTTGATAATTTTTAGTATTTTTTGTTGTTTATATTTATCTCAACATATTTTCTAATTCTTGTGATTTTTTCTTTTACCCATTGACCATTTAAGAATATATTATTTAATTTCCACATATTTGTGAATTTTCTTCTGCTATTGATTTCTAGTTTTATTCTATTATGATTAGAAAAGATAGTACATACAATTACAATCTTTTTAAATTTAGCAAAACTTGCTTTGTGGCCTAATATATTATCTATCCTAGAAAATGTTCCATGCACACTTGATAAAAATGTGTATTCTGATGTTATTGAGTGCGGTGTTCTGTATATGTCGAGTAGGTCCAATTGATTCATAGTGTCCTCTATTTCCTTATTGATCTTTGGTCTGGTTATTCTATCCATTATTAAAAGAAAAAAAATATATATGGTATTGAAGTCTCCAACTATTATTGCAGAATTGTCTATTCCTTCCTTTAATTCTACCAATGATTTCTTCATATATTTTGGAGTTCTGATGTTTGGCACATATATGTCTATAATTGATATATTTTCTTGGTGTGCTGACATTTTTATCAATATATAATATCCTTATTTGTCTATTTAACAGTTTTCATCTGAAGTTTATTTTATCTAATATTAAGTATAGCCATGCCAATTTCACTTTGGCTACAAAAGGCATGGAATATCTTTTTCCATCCTTTTGTTTCCAACTTATTTGTGACTTTAGAATTAAAGCAAATCTCTTATAGAATGTATATAATCAGATTATATATTTTTAAAAATTCATGCTGCTAATATAGGGTGGCCATAAAGTTCCTATGCAATTTTAAATTGCAAACTATTTTGTACATGAACTTTATGGCTACCCTGTATATCCTTTTAATTAGGGAATTTAATGCACTCATATTTAACATAATGATAAAGAAGCACTTTTTGGTATTTGTATTTGATGTGTCTTATGGGTTTATAGGCTTTTTTTTTTTTTTTTTTTTTTTTTTTTTTACAAGAATGAGGTAGGCCAAGGTCTGGAATTAGGTCAATATGTATGGCTGAGCACAACAGATACTGGTGTGTAAAACATGAAGTACAATTTCTGGCACATAATAGCTGTGCAAATGGTAGTAATTATAGGAACTCTCTTCCAAGAGACGTATTCTTAAACATCGAAATTTTTTCAGAGGTCAAAGAAAGAAAGCTAAAATGGCAATCTGACAGATGTTCAGGTAATTTATTGATTAATTTGATAACACAAGTTTATCCTTGTAGGAATCAGAATGGTGTTTGTCTATATACTAATAATTGAATGAGTATAATTATTGTTGTTATTAGTGCTGTTGCTGATATTTTGGGCAATTGGCGTTGCCTAATAGCACTCTGGTCTTACTGAGGATCTTGCCTTAGCTTCTGGTACCTTCATGCTGATAAACCATCTTTGAGATCTGTCTCTCTTCCACAAGGGAAAGCAATAACATCTTTTTGATGTTATTGAGTGAGTCTATTTTGATGTTATTGAGTGAGTCTATTTTACACCCCCAAAATGCATCTATAGCATTCTGACATCATCAACTAGCCATGCCTCCCTTCTACTTCAGAAATGTTTGTTCTTTGAAGCAACAGAATGGTTTTATTATTGTCTGAAGAATTTAGAAATGAAGAAAAGCTTGATTGTAAAATTAAAATACTCTTAGACAGATTCCATGTTTTTTCTTTACCCTTTTCCCCCTTCCTTTCTCTTTTCACTAACCTAAAACCTACCATGTTTCAAGGAGTACTTGCAAAACAAGATATTTTCCAATTTGTTTTACATTTATTTAGTCACTTACTCAATTTTCAAGGGTTCATTTTATATTGGCATGTGATTTTGACCTGTAAAGTTTTGTCTACAGCCTTCAGAATGCAGCGGACCTCATTTATTTATTGTAGGGTCAGAATTCCACATATCTTAAGTCTCTCACCAAATAGCCCTAAGTAATTTGAATCCCATAAACTCAGTAGTGGCTTTAGATACTTTATATTTCAGATTAAACTCCCAGACTTAGTGATAGTGTTAGTTATCTAATGCTGCATAAAAAAATTGCTCTAATACTTAGTAACTTCAGACAACAATAATCATCAATTGTCTTTCAGTTTCTGTGGGTTAGAAATCTGGAACCACATGAGTGGTTTTTCTGACTTGGGATCTTTCATGAGGTTGAAGTTAGATGTCAGCTGGGGCCAAAGTCTTCAGATGGCTTTCCCAGAGTTGGAGGATCTACTTCTCATTCACTGTTCATGGGAATGCAAAATGATTCAGTCACTTTGGAAGACAGGTTGACAGTGTTTTACAGAGTTAAACATGTTCTTACCATACAGTCTAGCAATTAAGTTCCTTGGTAGTTAGCCAACAAGGTGAAAACTTAAAGTGCAAAAATCAGAATATAAATATTTATAGTAGCTTTATTTATAATTGCCAAGGCTTGAAAACAACCAAAATGTGTTTCGGTAGATGAATGGATAAATGCTCTGTGGTATATCTGTACAATGAAATATCAGTAATAAAAAAGAAATGAGCGATTAAGCTACAGAAAAAACATGAAGGAAACTTAAATACATATTGCTAAGTGAAAGAAGCCAACCTGGAAAGACTGCATACTATAACATTCTGCCTATGTGACATTCTGGAAAAGGCAATAAAAGATAATTGGTTTCTAAGGATTTGGGTACTAAGGAAGGATGGGTGTAGGGATGAATGGGTTTAGCATGAGGTACATTTAGAGGAGTGAAGCCATTCCTATGATATTAATATTGTAATGGTAGAGACATAACATTGTACATTTGTCAAAACTCATGGAACTGTGAGATGTAAAGGGTAAACTCTAATGTAAACTAAGAATTTTATTTAATAATAATATACCAGTATTGGTTCATCAATTATAATATTTATAATATTATTATTAAATATAATAATATTGTGCCACACCAAATGCAGAATGATGATAATAATAGCGGAAAATGAGTTTGGAGAAGTTGGAGCACATGAGAACCCTCTGCACTTTCTGTGTAATTGTTCTGTAAACTGAAAACTTCTCTGAAAATAAAATCTATTTCAAAAAAGCATAAACTTTCAAAGAAAAAAGCAAATGGTTGTTTTGACTGGTTTTTGACTTGGATGGTCATGTAAGAATGATTATAGTTACCTAGTTGAAGTTCTGGTGGACCGTGTTTGGAATATGATTAGTAAGCGACAGTGTATTTTACACATTCTAGTAGAAATAAAATATTACAATCCCTTTCTGGAAAGATGACTTTTAAGCAAGAAAACTTTGAGTCTAAACCTGAATACTTACAGTCATGTGACCACCAGCAGTTCACGTAACTGTTATAAGTCTCAGTTTTCTCATCTGTAAAATGGAGATAGCTTTATGATATCTAACTTCATAAGGTTATTTTGAGGATTATTAAATAGAGGGGTGTATGTAAAAAATGTGAGAAAAGTAGGTACCTAAGAACAATAGCTTTTATTGTTAGGCAAGTCCAAGTAAATGTTCTAAGCACCATACATTCTACTTTGGTGTATACATTCATTGAAATTAAGAATCATGATGTTTATTTAAAATTCTCTCAATTACACTCAATTTTACTGAAGCATAGGAAATAACTGGAAACAATAATGGTAGTAAGAAATGAAACAAAATGAAGCTAATGTAAATAAAAAGGAGTTACCTACTGGCTTTTCCCAATTAATTAGCATATGCACATTCAATTATTCATACCTTAGGGAACTCATTTAGGCAATCAGGTATCCCATAAATATTCATCTTATTTACCTGCAATGTCTCAGTCATTAGGATTGGAAATTGGCCGTGTTTTCTCAATATATTTCACAATTGGTTGCTTTGAAAAAAATTACCTGGGACTAAATTCATATGTCATTAATGGTGAAAACTATCTGCCATATGAACACTGAATTAACAGGAATGCTCTGTGCTTGTTGTGGCTTCCTGGGTCAGGCTTCCACATTTGCTTTAAAGAAATGGATTCTCTTAGCGGGCTGGCGGATGGGACTGCAGAGGTGCGATTCTGACCTTTGGCCACTAGCATGTGCTCTTGAATAGTTTTTCATGGCAATCAGGCCCTGAGCCCATAGGAACTCAGAGGCTACACCTCTGGTTCTCATTTGTTAAAAAGCAGAAAAAATGTGATTTGTAAGTCTGAAAGGATTGTACCACCAACTCAGACATGTCCCCACATAATTGGCTTCTCAAGATGCCCAGGCAGCATTTGCAGAGGGGACTGTACAATCAGGATGGGCTATGTAATCTGTAGCACCCACTTCTAAATGAAAATTGGGAGCCTACTGTTCAAAAATTAATTTCAAGAAAGGGACAGTAGTGTTTTTCTGAGTGTGGGGTCTGTGCCACTGTACAGGTTAGGTGTCCTTGAAGCTGACTCTGAATGCTATACACTGCTGACCTTCCATGTAGCTGCCCAGCCTCAAACTGATAACAAAACAGGGATGATTGACCCTTTTTGACTGTAGGAACCCAAATATTGCATTATAGATACGATTTCCTGAGTGCTTACTAGAGCCAGGCCTGGTGCTAGGGTCTTATCTTTAAGTCTTAAGATACACCTTTAATAAGACTTTAATATTTCAATTTTACAGGTAAATAACTGAGTTTTAGAGACATTGAGTGACTTATACAAGTGCATGAACTCAGGTTGGTCTGACTAATTCAAAAGCCCATGTTCTTTCTATGTGAATCATGTTGCTTTGTAGAGTTGGGAGTTATGAACTTAGGAAATATAGCATGTGCAGTTTTGGGGGGTAACTTTCTGATTTACAATAATTTTATTTACCTTTAAAGATTCTGCAACACTCTTCAGCTCTTTTTGCCTAGCCTTGTACTCCCTTCTCTCAGTGACAGGGAGAAAAACACTGCCAGAAAATTTTTGCAGAGTGAATTACAAGTGTTATTTCCACCACTTGCTCTCCAGGCTGCAGACAAAAGCTCTTTTC
This sequence comes from Loris lydekkerianus, assembly GCA_963574355.1. Classification (NCBI taxonomy): domain Eukaryota; kingdom Metazoa; phylum Chordata; class Mammalia; order Primates; family Lorisidae; genus Loris; species Loris lydekkerianus. The sequence continues at coordinate 12,640 of CAUYPK010098518.1, read as the reverse complement.
ATTGTGTCAAAGGTATACAGTCAACTGCACAGTATATACTAGCAGGACGATTTAGATTCCAAAGAGGACCCCAGTCTAAACTTTTTCAATCCACACTTGAAATAAATCAATATGGTGCAGAACAGATCGTGAAAGACCCTTTGAGAAGTAAAAGGTCTTCAGAATGCAGAGTGGGGCCAAGTCTTTCCTTAATTTTCCCACTCCCAAATTGTATAAAAATCAGGGACTATGTGGGAGGAAGGATATCATGAAATGGCCTCTTGTTTTGTTTAATGGTATTTAATGAATTGAAGACAATTCCAAAATGTCCCCACCTATGGACAGGAAGGCTCCTTTTGTTTGAAGCTTAGCAAGGCTACTTTGGTTGCCATGAAGACAGAATCAGTGCGAGGACAGTTTCAGGTTTTCAGGCTGTGCTCCTTTTGGAAGTCATGGCCCCCTTACAGCCAACAAACAGCACAAGTGGCCCAGGTTTCCCAGAGCACGGCTGCTCATTAGAGTCATCAGTTAACCCCCTGCCCCTGCCCGATGCCTACTTATTGTAATTAATTTTATGGCCCCTTTAAAAAAAGAGAGAAAAGAAAAGGGAGACCTCTACATTTTATGCTACATTGCACAAGCAATTGAAAGTTGCAGGGAAAGAAGAAAAAAAAAAAAATCCAAGCACCAAATGTTTAGCAGGCTTTTCTTCTACTTTAAATGAGCAACCTATTTAAATCAATTATCAGCTCAAAATGAGCAGGCTGATCTAATTAGTCTTGGCCCCTGGTGGGTTAATGAATGAAAGGGAGGTGCTGGATAGATGTGTGCTTTCTCTGGAGTCTTCAGAACTGACCACATGACCAGAGACCCCTTCTGGGTTGCTAAGTCTTATCAGGCAGAATTATGAAAGATGGGAGAGAGAAAGAAAAGGAATGAGAGAACGAGAGGAGTAGGGGAGAATTATTAGTTCAATCACCAGAATGACTAAGCATTGCACGGCATATTTCCAGCCCAAGTTTTACCATGAAGTGATCATTACCATTTGATAAGTAGTTCAGAATTGCAAATAAATCAATTTGTGTTTTCTTTAAGCATGTTTGAAATGGAACAACGTATTGACTTCAGAAGAAAACATGCTGGTGAGTGATGACAGCTCCATCCCCGAGTCTTGGCACAAATAACCTCCTCCCCCTCCCCATCAGACATGTCTTACCCTTTATTTAATCATATTTATTTAATGGTCCTTGGACATTAATATGTAGTTAATTAAGGAACTAATATGAGGAAGCAGGAGTGGGAAATATGATGAACAATAAGTTTGTGAGCACTGGACTGGAAGGTCTCAAGTTTCCCAAGATTTTTTTTAAATACATTTTTTCAAGTATTCCTCAGTGCAAGGGAATAGATATTTGCTTTTTGGGTTATGACATTTCTTACCCCAAATGTTAACTCTCTGGTAAATGTTACAAGTATTTATGGTTTGGAAATTCGATATGTGTTACTTTCTGGGTTACTCTTTTCTAATGGAAATTACATGGGCTTTGAGGTGGGGCAGGCCAGCTTTGTAGCTGATGGACATAGATATCCTCAGGTAACCTTCTTCCCATCTCTGGGCCTCAGTTTTCTCATCTTTAACATGGGGGTATTTTCACTGATCTGTTCTGAGAACTGAGATGCTGTATACCAAGTGGCCATTGGATATGCCCAACCTCTCCTTCTTCACTCAGAAGACTGGACATGAGGATGTTTTGGCAAAAAGCAGAAGTGACTTTCTGTTTTTCAAAGTAATGCGATGAGGTATTTTCTGTGTTGATTTTTAAATGAATTAAGTCCCCCTTTCAAGACTATACTTAAAGGAATGAGAAAATGAGCCTCAGGAAATGAAGCTTGTGCCTCTAATTGAGAATTGGGAAAACCAAGGGAGACTCCATAACTGGCTCTGATGTTCAATTGGATGTTGCCAACAGGTATTCCTGAATTTTAAAAATGTCTGTGAAAAACTGACAAGAACCATCATTGTCTTTTGGTTTTCAGGAAGTTAGCCAATTCCATGGCAGTGTTCACACTGTCTGTACGAAGCCTATGATGCAAGGAGGAGAAGGCCTTCAGGAACTGGCCCAAGATATACTACTAAGTATGGAAGAATCACAATCAGTAATTCCCCTACCCATTCCTCTGATGCCTCACCAGATTATATTTCATCAGAGTCAGAGAGATTTGGGCCATCTTTGAACTACAAAATTAGTATGTTGCCTATACAAAAGCAAGATGCATCTTTGCTGTAAAACGGTTCTGTCCTTTAGAATATTTCTAAGAAGTCTAATCAATCAATGAAATGTTTAGAAACACTGGCCCATATGGAAATCAAAATCCCATTGTTTTATGATCATTCATAGTATTTTTTACCAAGCCACCTATCTCAGTGAGGAGAGGATACTGCTCACTTCCTCACCCATCATTCTTGATTGGAAAGCCTCACAGTGGAACTACAAAACACCTTGTTGGAGATGAAAGTGGTAAATTTTGGAAAATGAGGGAAAACTTTGCAGAATCTCATGTGAACTGGATTTTGGCCTTGTGTGACAAAGGGTGGGGTGGGAGCATTTAGAAGCATATATAAAGGAAGGCTGGAAATAATTTGCTATTTTTAGAGACACAAAAAGACATAGAAAAAAAGGGAAGAAAAATCTTTTGCAGCCAGGGAATGCAAACTTTGTAGTGCATCATAGTTTCAACATGGGTTCTTACAATGATTTATTCAATTAACCTCTTGCCTGTAACCCCCCATCTTTAAATAAGCAGAATCTGAGAACAACAATTATAACTTTGCTAACGAGAAGCTGGGTAAGTATTAAGTGTTTAAAAAACCCACTATTGGAGCCTGGTAATTTTTAAACATATAATTACCTCTTTTATTATACTTTGATTAGATTAAAATTAATGCATTATTAAGTCATGATATGTTCAACCATCTACACCTCTGTATAGACACAGATAGCAATTCCTTTTTTCCCCCTTCCTCAGGTCTAAGTTAATTAAATTTCCTTTAATTATAATTTACTAAAAAGCTTCACTTTTGCCACTATTATGTCTTTTGAACTTTGAAATTCGAAAAAAAAAAAAGGACCTTAAAATGGTCTTTTACAGGAGAAATGAACTGTCAGCGAATTCAGGCAAAATTAATTATTTCAGCTTGATAAACCTTTTCATCTATTTGACTCCTTATACAGAAAAGCCAATTAATAATGTCAAACATGCTTTGCCTCCAGGGACCTGCAAGTTCTAATGAGTCTGTTTACTGTGGAGTGGCTAGCAGAATGAGCTTCATGTAGAAATTTTCTAATCGCGCCATACCTGTCAAGCTCAGTCTCATTATCTGTGTACCAAGGGCAAACCTCATTTTGTCAGTAGTGGTTTTCGAAGAACTAACAGATGCCTGGGGGAACATGCAGGACTGTCGGCCAGTAGACGAGTCACTTAATTACCAATCAGAGCAGCCAGGGTGAATGCCTAATGCTCCTTAGTCCTGACCTGTTCTAGCCCAACTCTGAGTCCATCTTATCAGAGACTTGGAGCCTGGTCCTTCTCAGGTCCCAGTGTCTGTCTACCAGGACCCCTTTGTCCTGGGTGCTCTGAGGTGATGATTGATGAGGCACCTCTAGAAACAGCAATGAATCATACGTAATCATACCACAAGTGGGGCAATTGTAGGGGGGAGGGCTTCTGCTGCCTGGATGTCGATAATTGTTTGATTGATGGGGGCAGAACCTACAGCAGAGGGTGTTCCCACAGCAAACCCCCATGTGAGACCCACCACACATCTCCTGTCACCACACATGGGCCTCTGAGTTGCAAGAAGCCCAACTATGCAGATATTTGCCAGCAAGCAAGGGCCAGAATCCCAGAAGGTGTGCACCCTTTAGAACAGAGCTTCTCAAACTTAATGCACCTGAAGATTACCTGGGGATCTCATTCAAAGCAGTTTCTCATTCCATGAATCTGGGGCAGAGCTGAGATTCTGCACTTCTAATGATTCTGACGCTGCAGGAGTGTGGACCACATAGTGAAGCCAGGATTGAGACCAGAGACCTTGGAGAAGCTGTTTACCCTTTCTGGACCTTAGATTTCTACCTCTGTAACATATTATAGAAGATTAAGTTTCTTTCTATCACCTTTAGAAGAACCAGCAAGTTTCTTGGTGCTCAGCCTGCCATCCAGACCCTGCTTGGCCATCCATCCTCACCTCCTTGATTGGATGTCTCAGCCACTCCCAGTTCCCTGCAGGCACGTGCTGCCTGAGTCATGGCCTCTATTCCTCCTATTTTCTTGAAAGACAGACTCAGACATCACCTCCAACAGAGTTCCTTCCTTAACTTGTCTTCCCCAGCCCCAGAACAACTAAGGGACCCTCTTTTGTGTGTTCCTGCATTCCTGCACCTTTTTTCACCTGCGTGGAGCCCATGTTACCCTAGGTAACCATTTCCTCATTTACCTCCTCAGGGAGATTTGATGGCCATCCTTGTGGGAAATTCTTTTTCATGCTGTTCCTCCTTCCCCCCATGTCTGGAATTTCTCTCCTTCTCTGGAACTTACTTCCTCTGCTTTAATCACAGCACTGGCTGTGATCATTTCTGGACTATTACATCGGCCTCCTCCATGTTGGTTCATCTGATTCTGGCTTCCTTCCCATCTAATGTACCCTTAACATTTTTCCTTAATTAAAATCTGCTTATGTGGACCTCTGTCCCCTTCCCACTTTAAACTTGCCGGAGTCCCATTCTCTGAGAAGGGATCCCACCAACTGCCAACTCGGTTCCAAAGATCATGTTTCTTCAGTCTCTTTTTTTTGAGGAGGATTTATTTTGGCTCTGTCCAGACCCACAGCTCTTGGGGTGATTTTATAATGTTGCATTAGGTCTTGGAAGAACTGAGATTTGCAAAGCAGCCTAGACAGACAGGCAGACTCGGGGATTGGATGCCCAAGGACCCTGAATTTAAAATCGAAGCCTGCTATTTATGAACAAGTCACCTATTCTTGTTCTGCCTCAAATTCCTCTTCAGTAAAATTGAGGAATAATATCTAATCACCTATTGTGATGAAGATTAGAGATAAAATTTAATAAATAGTAGACACTTATTACTACTTATTGAAATAATCTGTGAAAGGGTTTTGAAATTGGATGAGTGAAAAAAAAAAAAAGAAAGAAATAGGATGAGTACCATCCACCCACAAGGCATTAGTACTGTGATTTTGTGATTTATTCACAAATGTTTTTCCTCAGTCCTCACTGAGCAGTCCAGAATCCCTGAGCCATGTGCTTAAGGTCTAAAAGAAATCAGACAATTCACATAAAATTAGGCAGTAGGCTTTGAGGAAATCAAACATAGTTAACCTCTCCTTTCATTAGCTTTAGTTCCCCAGGAAAACTATGTTTCTGGGGAAATCTCAAAGTGTATCTGGTTCAGCCAGAGCCTTCTAATTTCTTAGCCCAGGAAGCAAAAGAAATCTTGAAAATGGAGACTGATTAATTCTGTCAACACTTTACTAGATTGCTCTCCATGCTGCCCTCCTGTTGAATGTTGGGAAGAGGGATGCTTGATGTCAAGGGACTTTTGTCCGGAGTAGAAAGTTTCAGAGAAGCCTGCATTGTCCTGTGTCTTTCAGGCCTTTAAACTGTGGGCCACTAGAAAATATTCACAGGTACTTGCAAGGAGCTAAAACATTTTCCCCTTTCAATATGTGAGTAGAAAAGGCTTAGTCCACTCTTAAGGGTGATGTTTTTCCATACTGGTATCAATTAGTTTAACAAAGAATGCATCTCTAATTTAATAATGACAGTCAAGAAGGAATTAGGTCTTGATAAGGAAGAAAGTCACTTTAGAGTAGAGCTGTGTCTTTTTGGCTAGGGTTTTTAATAGTGTGTTCTCTGAAGACGTAAGTTTTCAGAGAAATGCCTTGGGCCTATCTCTGAGGAAGGGAATGAATGATGTGTGCAGCCACAGGTCACCATCCTAGTTTCAATGACAGTCTACTTGTATTTGTTTTAGACATTGGGGTTCCATTAAGATTTTATTTAGAAAGGGGCACCACACCTCTTAAATATTGAAAACTAGCCAGGTGCAGTGGCTCATACCTGTTATCCTAGCACTCTGGAAGGCTGAGGAGGGTGGATTCCCTGAGCTCAGGAGTTCAAGACCAGCCTGATCAAGAGTGAGACCCTGTCTTTAAAAATAGCTGGAAATTGTGGCAGGCACCAATAGTTCCAGCTACTTGGGAGACTGAGAAAGGAGGATCACTTGAACCCAGGAGTTTTATGTTGCTGTGAGCTACAATGCCAGGGCACTCTAAATAGAGTGACGAAGTAAGATTCTGTTTCAAAAAAATAAAACAATAAAATAAAAAAATATTGAAAACTATCATTCCAGCAATGTTTGGACAACTAGGTCAAATTCCTGGCTAATAAGGATGTTCAGATCTTATAGCTTTAGGGTCCTTATACTGCTTTTACCCAATGTCACCACTGCTAGTATTAGCTATTTGGTCATCATAAGGCAGAGCTTTCATCTGCGCTCACCAATAGCCTTGCTACCGCAATGTGCTTCATCCCTTAACAGAAAAGAAACAAAGGCTTCACAGTTCAGATGCTAACATCATAACTGGTAACCAGCTACTGGGAATGGGAAGGGTGTTCATCTGGCTTCTTTCTTTTTATTGAAGAGGAGACCATTGAAAGAGGAGAACGCATAAACAAGAGACAGTTGGCCTGTTTTCCTCACTTTAGGGGATGCCAGGAAAGTTCTTTGGGATTCCAAGGCTCTGTTCTCCCTGATCATTGTGGTATTGCTAAATGCTCTTCTACATTTTAATGGAGGACCCACTTATAGGGTGCTGAAGCATTGGGTATTCTCAAATTTTTTCCATCAACTTTATTTACATTTAAAACTTTTGGCCCTCTATAACTATGAAAGAACATCCATATAGTAGAAAATTCACAGGTTTTAAACGCTGATAGGACTGCATTTTTAAAAATTTTATTCTACCATTTATTTGCTAAGAATTTTTAATGCTCTGTTTCTCCCTTTATTTCTAGGAAAACAGAACTCTCCCCCATCATTCCCTCTCAAACCCACCACAAGATTGAGAGCCAACTTGTATCAGTGAAGGCATTTTCAACAAATTATTTTGGTTACTATTAAGTATCTACTTATTGGTCCAATAAGAATCTGGAAATGTGGTAGTGTGTCTGATTGGAAAGAATGTTTCCAAGAAGATTTCGATTCTATCCAATGCAATTCACTATTCAGCTCCTCAGTACCCATCTGATGTCAAGCTTTGAGGTACAGTGAGGGACACACCCAAAGGTGAGTCAAACATACGTCTTGGAGAAGAGGGATGTAGACCATGCTGGGTTGACACGGGTAAGGGCTGCAGTTGGAATTACAACTCTGACTTCACCAGGATTCAGACAGTTCCTCTCATCTCTATTGCTAAACTAAACAGGCAAAACATACTACAGTAGACTTCTCATCATCTGGAACTCAAGCAACTGGCATGCAACCCAGCCAAAATAAAAATCAGAGTTCTCCTTGGCACTCATTGCTGTCAGTAAGTGACACTCCATGAATCACTCCACGAATCCTCCAGTTCTCTGTAATTGTTTTAGGTGTTAAATTTGTGTTACATGAAGTTAAAAAAATACAGTAGTGAAGATGAAAAGTGTATTGGCTGCGATATAACTAAAATTGTACTGTACTCTGCATATACAACGCTGTTGTATAAAATGGTAAAACTGTGTTACAATAAGGGAAGTTTGTTTCAATTTGTCTTTTTTCTTTTTGGTGCTCTTTTTTTTTTTTTCCAAATTAATACGTGAGTACAAATTTTTAGGTTATATTGTTATCACTTCCAAGGTAAAGTTCAAGTTGTAATAGAGCCCTTCACCCAAGGATTGTGCTGAATACCTTCACATTGTGCAATTAGGTGAGATCCCACAAATTGCCCTCCCTACTCCTGCCAATTTCCTTCTGCCCCTTCCCCTTGCTAAACTATATTTATGTTTTATCATTCGTGTGGGCATGTAATTGGTTATATATTGGCTTCATATTAGTATTGAGTACATTGGGTATGTTTTTCCCATTCTTGAGATACTTTACTAAGAAGAATGTGTTTCAACTCCATCCATGTAAACATAAAAGATGTAAAGTCCCCATCTTTTCTTATAGCTGAATAGTACTCAATGGTATACATATGCCACAGTTTTAATGAGTGTATTTTTATATTTATATCAAGTCAATACAGAGTTTATGGTATGGTATAGTGTGGCCTATAGAATTACTTAGGCCTATTTTTAATAGTAATTCTCAAGCAACTAGAAACTACATTTATGCATAATCTACCTATCCCCAAAGGTGCTGGATAACAGGGAGATCACCATATATGTTTTTTTTTTTTCTTTCTTAAAAAACACCTTATTATAGAGTGGATATTTTCAACTTATATCCATAAAACTAACAGAAAAAATCTTACACCTCATTTGGGTATTGTCACTCAGTATCCAAATCTGGTAGGAATTTGGGGAAGAAGGCAATCACAGCCCTCAGTTCCTTCACTTGACAACAAATAAACCAGGTGTTGAGATGGGCAGGGCCTTAGGAAAGGTCACACCTCTTGTCCTCCAGACCACACCAGTTTTTTATTTTATGCAGGTATCAACTGAAAAGATCCCGTATCAAGCCTCTTGAAGGCCCATCCTGGGCAGGTTGGCACTAATTCCATATTCATTTATACTTCCAGTCTACCTTCTTTTAGAAACTCTGGACGCTTTCCCCACTTTTTAAAAGAATGTAACTTTGCCCCTTCACAGCTTTCCCATTGCATTACCATGCCTATCGATCTCTCCTGGCAAGCCTGTGAGCATTTCTGAACCCTGTGGTTAGAAAGGGCTAGTGGAAGTTAATACAGATCTCTTGCTGCATGTCAGCACAGAGAGCTTCACTAAATTCCTTTTACCAAAGCAGTTAGAAGAGCAAGAGGCAGGTTTCCTAAGCTCAGTAGCTGGAGAGACTCTGCTTGGGGATGCCATGCAGGGTGGAAGGTGAGAGGGTGGTGTTCAAAGGGCAAGCGTCATTCATTCTAGAAGGATTTGCAGCGAGGGCAGTGTCACCAAGGAGGGAATTCTTAATTAGTCCATGGATCATATATCCAGAAGTTCAATTAAGCATCAGAAGTGTCAGATGATGTCATGCTTTATTCACTTATTCAGTTAACAAATATTTACGAGCTCCTCCTGGGTACCAGTGGAAACATGACAGGCCTCTTGTGATGCTTATATTCTACTGGGTTGGGGAACAAGTGATAAATAAGTACGTAATGTATTAGATGCTTTCTTCTTTTTGTCTGAAGAAAATGAAACCAGGGATGAGGAGCCAGAGCAACAGAGCACTGGGAGGGGAGCCATCTGGGGAGAGCCTAGGAAGCTGCTATGTAGCTTCCAAGCAGACACTCAGGGGAAGTGACATTGGGATCCACACCTGCATCTGGAGGAGGAGCATTCCAGGTGGAAAGTACTGTATGGGCAGTTGTGGCAGTTAGTTTCCAAGACAGGCTTCGAAGACCCTAGCCACCTGGTATCGCTGCCCCAGTGCAGACCCCTTGACACCAAACAGAGCCGACATGTTCAACTAATAGAACACTGTGGAACGACAGTGTGACTTCTGCTGTCAAGTTATAGAAGGCATCGAGGCTTCCTTCTTCCTCCTGTTGATCATTCATTCTGAGCAATACCAGCTGCCATATCATGAGGACCTTGAAGCAGCTCTATGGAGAGGCCCCCATTGTGAGCAACTGGGGCTTCCTGTCAATGGTCAATACCAACTTGCCAATCACAGGCATGAGCTACCTTGAAATGAGATCCCCCCCAGCCCCAGTAGAGCCTTTAGATGGTTTCAGTCCTAGCTGATTATCTTGACTGCAACCTCAGAGACATCCTTATGCCAGAACCACCCAGCTAAGCTACTCCCAAATTCCTGGCCCACTGAAGCTGTATGAGATAATAAATGCTGATCGTCACTTTAAGCCACTGAGTCTTGGAGTAATTTGTTACTCAGATAACTAGTGTAGGAATAAAAAAATTTCATCATGAATGCTAAAGGTCAGAGGTAGCATTGGATATCATGTAGGACCTCCGCAGAGGAGTAGCAGGTGAAGCAAAGTGCCAGCAGCCATGTTACTTGTCTAATATATTGTGTTTCCACCCCTTTGCTTAAGCCCCATCATTTCTACTCCTCACCTCCTGCCTCTCACTTGGGTTAGCCAAGGCTAAGTTCTGGTTCTACCTCCTGCATTAGTATTATCTAACTTAGCCATGACAGTTGTATATGTCACTCCTGTTACTGAGCTCACATAGGAGGACATGAGTGGTGTGCATAGCACTGTGTATGTATTATCTCATGCAACCCTCCTACTACCTTTTGAGGGAGGTATTACTACTTTAAAAATAGAGGGGGAAAGTATGGGCTCAGAATGAGTGAGTAGTTTACCCTTGGACAAACTACTGTGCAGTGATATCAAATACAAATCCATTGATTTTTAAGGTTTAGCTTTTACATTTTCTATTTCTTTTTTTCTCTGCACACAAAAAAAATTGATGATAGAAAATTTGTAAAGTTTAGGAATGCATGCACACAAGTCATCAGTAATCCCACAACTGAGAGATAACCTCTGTGGACATTTTGAATTAGATATGTCTAGTTCATGTTTAAGCATTTTAAAATAATTTTAAAAATTAGATTAGACTATACAAACTTTTTTAGCTGTTTTTCATCCATGAATATATCATAAACACTTTTTACATGCTTACATATTTCTCTACAAGGTAATTTTTAATGGTTGCAAGTATATACATCTTTTGATTGTAGCATAATATATTTAATGAGGCTTTATTATTGGGTATTTATGATGTTTCCTAATTTTTGGTATTATTAAGGATTACACAGTAAGCATACTTAAAGATACATATTTGTTCAGGTTCATGACCATTAGGGTAAAATTTTATAAGTAGTTTCATGGGCTTAGATTTAGGATAAATAGTTCAGACAATGAAGTTTGTGAGATCATTCTAGAAAAAGTTCTATATACCTCATTGCTGAATATCACTATGGTCACCTTCAAAGTATTCCCTGTGGGAAGCTATGTACTGATGCTAGTACCTAATCCTCCCTTCAAAGCACTTTCTCTAGGAAGAGTTTGTGAACTTAATTGGCAGACCTCAAACAATGCCAGTTCTAATGGCCATTCCAGAAAAATAATTTCAAAATTGCTTTGAAGTGGGACTAGGTGCTGGCAATAGTGTATATCTTCCCAAGACGAGTATCCTGAAGGTGGCCATAGTGCTATTCAGCAATGAGGTATGTAGCACTTTTTCTAGGATGACTTGGAAAACTTAATTGTTCTACCTCATATACATCAGTAAGGCTTTTGACACACATCATCAGATTGCTCTCTAGAGAAGCTTACAGTCTCTCTACTCAACTGAACCTGAGGATGCTCATTCTCCACACATTCACCAGCAGTAGATGTTAGAATTTTAGTAATTTTATTTTAAATTAAATATGGGACTCTGTTGATGATTCACTAAAAACCGTCCAAGGAAAGCATGCAGGAAAACATGCTCATTAAAAACTTTCATGAGGTTTGAAATAGCCAAGGCTCATATGTAATATGTAAACAGTTGCCCAATCACTGCCTTGGTGAAACCCAGAAGGTCTCCTGACCTTCACCTCTACATAAGAGTTTCTGAAGATGAAGGGAGATGCATGTCAGGAGCAGTGACATGACTTTCTGGTAGGATTACTAGTGTTTCCTGTGGTCTAGTGCCAGAGGTGAGGTCCCGACCATCAGATCCAATACAAGGTGAATTGCATGATCACAAGCCTGTGCAGGTTTCAGAAAGTCTGTCCATAGCCACATGGTTTTCAAATTTGCATTAAAGCAAGGCATGCCCTCTGGGCATCCAATATCTAGGTGTCACTGCATGGCCCAAAGTGCTATTTCAGGGTCCTCACAGAGGATCATGATATGGGTATGTATGACCCTCATACTAATGTTGAGGTCACTGAGACCCAGAGCCACATAGCAGGAGAGTGGAAAGAACTGATTTTTTAAAAAAATTTTTATTAAATCATAACTGTACACATCTATGGGATACAATGTGATGATTTGATATACAGTGTGGAATGCTTACATCAATTGATTAACATAACCATCACCTCACTTACTTATTTTTGTGGCAAAACATTTATAATTTACTCTTAGTTGTTTTGAAATGTACCCTTGCATTGTGCACATTAGGTGAGATCCCACCAAATGCCCTCCCTCCTCCCTGCACTTCCTCTCTCTTCCTTCTTGCTGAACTATATTTGTGATTTATCATTCATATGAATGTGTATGTAATTATATATTAGTTTCATAATAGTATTGAGTACATTGGATACATTTTTTTTATATTCTTGAGGTACTGTACTAAGAAGAATATGTTCCAACCCCATCCAGGTAAACATAAAAGATGTAAAATCTCCATACTTTTTATGGCTGCATAGTATTCGTGATATACATATACCACAATTTGTTAATCCATTCATGAGTTGATGGGCCTCTGGG
>CAUYPK010098516.1:0-30563 GCA_963574355.1 Loris lydekkerianus | reverse complement strand
GTGCATCTTACAAGGGTACATGTGAAACTTAGTAAATGTAGACTATAAATGTCTTAACACAATAACTAAGAAAATGCCAGGAAGGCTATGTTAACCAGTGTGATGAAAATATGTCAAATGGTCTATAAAACCAGTGTATGGTGCCCGTGATTGCATTAATGTACACAGCTATGATTTAATAATTTTAAAAAATAAAATAAAAAGAACAGGCCAGACGTGAGCCCCATGCAGGCAGGACTGGCCTGCCTCCTCCAGCTGTAGCCCAATGATGGACACAGGATACTCAGTGATATGGGGGGGCTTACGAGCAAAAGGATAAATATGAAGTAGTAGAAAAGGAAAAGTAACAGTGAGGTCACCTACCCTGCTGCCCTGCGAGGAACAGTTGCTTTCCATTAAAGGGCACTTCCTGCTCAGCAGCCCTGAGGGAAATATTTCCAATCCGTGGGATCTGCGGCTTGCTCTGCTCCTTCTGGCTTGCAGGCCAAGCTGAGGCCCCATAGTGAGTGTCAAGTGCGGATCCTAGAGTGGGAGAGAGCTGTCAGGAGGCAGAGGGCACAGCCACAGCAGTAGAATGGTTGGGGAAGGAGGACAGTGAAGGAGCTGAAATCTATTAACAGCAGGAAATCCATAACTGGGTCTGAGGCCAGGAAAAGGGATTTGCAAAGAAAATTCTATTCAGGGTGTATTTTCTCCTTATCACAGTAAATGGGTTGCCAAAGTGGTATTGCTCTGTATGAAAAGCCTACTGTCCTTTTAAAAGTGCACACAGACAGCTGTGCATTGTATCTGCTGTGTGTACATAAAGAGAGAAACCTATCTGGAGCTCCCATTCACAAATGCAGGGCCTCACACACTCTGAACGAGATGGACGGAGGAGCAGCTTCTGCAGGACAGACAGCTCTCCCTTCAGCAGGGTTCAAGTTCCACAAGTGCATCACCCTGGAACTTGTGCCTCTGTATACATTCTGCCTCTCCATTTTTAAACAATTTTCCTTTGACTTCAAAATTTTTGTAGACCAAAATTGAGTCTTTTCTGTGAGTCTATAGCTCTGTGAATTAATACGTGTGTATGAAGTCATGTAACAGCTCCAGCATTCCAAAAAACTTCGAGATACCCCTTCATTCTCTAACCTCACCCAATCCATAACCCCTACAACCATTTGTTTTCCATCACTATAATTTTGCCTTTTTCAATATAGTGAGTGAACGGAGTTTACGGCACATAACCCTTTGCGACTGGCTTCTTTCACTGTCCACGATGTCTTTGAGCATCACCCATGGTGTTGCTCCATCAGCAACATGCTCTCCTTTCTGTGAGTCAGCGTCCCCTAGGATGAAGGGACCATGTTTTGCTCTCCTGCCCTTTTGATCCTTCTTAATCCTTAGTGCTTGTTGCACAGTGTAGGCCAAGAAAGAAGGAAAATAGGCTCTGGCTCCCCACCTCCATTCATTACATAAGTATGTATTGAGTGTGTAAACTGGGATAAAATTCTAAGCCTGCTGCAGCTGAATTAACCTCTCCTTGGCCAAGGGACACCTGAAAACTGAGTTCCCAGCCATGAAAGGATGAGAGGTCAGACACACCTCATTACGCCCCCTCCCTTGCTAATAGCCATTGGGCTTTTTTCTTTAAGGGCTAATCTGAAACTAATCTCAGCATCTCTACTCCTCCCTATTTTGGTTTTAGCACTGTGACTAACCAGGACTCTTTCCTGATAAGAGACCTGATAAGAGACCACCAACCATGGAGTGATTTCGACCAGTCGATGGGGCACGTACAGAGATGACTTTTCCTCTCCTCTGCCATTTCCTGAACATGGACCTCTTAAAGGGGCAAAAAGCTCGACTCAGCCTGCACATGTTTCTCCTTTCATAAATATTCATGACTCCTCCTATAGCTTGTTAAATAGTCATATTTGGTTATCCTGCTCAATATAAATTCCTGTTCCCATTGCTCCTCCCTCCAAGTGTGTGTTCCTGGCGTCCTCCATGTGTTTGTGTGTTGTATGACAAGGGTCTGCACTCCCCACCTGCACATAGCTTTCCTTCTAGTAGGAGGAGACAGGTGGTGAATAATACACATTAACACATAAATGGTATGGTGTGTTAAGAAGTGGGTAGTGCAATGATGGAATGAGGGAAAAATAGAGACAGGCAGGAGTAGTCAGAAGTGTGAGCAAGGGGGGCTCCTCAGTGGGAAGGGAACACTCAAGCAAAGCCTTGAAGAAGTGGGGGAGTTTCATCAGTGGTACCCCAGGGAAGGGGGAGGCCAACAGACCCTAGTGGATCAAAGTAAACACAATCCTGTGGTGTTTAGGGAAGAAGGCACTTCTCTAAGAGTGGGCGCTCAGCCACTACCATGCCTCCCCAGCTCCTGGCTGCGACATTTCAAAGCCTCCAGGATGGCTGCCTCTTACCTCTCCATAGCCAACCCCAGAAGAGGTTCCTGAAGCCCACTCAGGAGAACCCAAAGCAGCGTCCCAAGCCCTCCCATAACTACCCTCACCCTCTACGCAGCATCATAGACCCCTTATTCTCCTCCTGGGAAATTGGCATCTGGCCCAATTCTGCAGCAGTGCCCTGAGCTGAGGAGTCTATGGAAGGTGCCAGGGGTCAGGCACGGCCTCAGTCCTGGGGCATAGCTTCAAGAGTTGAGGGGACAGGGATGCTGGATCCCCAGGAGCACTCTTATCAAGCCTTGTTCCCAGAACTGGCAGAAGGGCACTAACCCACACCTGTCCCACTGATCAGGCTTCCAAATCGCATTTCATTAACATTACAAAAGTAGGGTTAATCTTCTCTTGGTTATCAGGCCACTATTGATTTTTATTTTTAATTATTGTCTTACAAAGACAAAGTGCCTTCAGTAGCACAGATGTTCCCAGGGTCCCAAACTAAGGGGGTGCAGGGGAAAGGACCATTCAGCCAAGACCACAGACCATCTTGGGGCTCCATCAACGGGTTCTGGGAGCAGGATAAGAAGTCAGACTCCTCTGAGCCTTTCAACTGCCCATGACCAGGGAGGACCCCCAAAGGACAGGGACTCAAACCCCCCAATGCCCCAATTCAGCCCATCTGCAGCTGGTGGAGACAGCTCTGATTCATCTAAGTCACATGCAAGTTAAAAATAAATATCAATAACCAGTGGCATAAAGAAAGGAGATGACATTTTGAGATGCAAATGAAGTGGGAAGCCCCAGAGCCAGGTTAGGAGAGTGGAAACTTCAGAGCCCCTGTGCATTCTTGAAGCTAGCAGACAATTTGGAGACCACCCTCTCCTACCTCCACACCCCTCGGGCCCAGACACAGAACATCAGCTGCTAACTTGTCAGCGTGGAATTGTGAAGGCTTCTTACACACAGTGCCTTCCTGGTCAGCAAGGCTATGATGGGCAAACCTGGGTGCTAAAAGACAAGGGCTCACATGCACATGGGTCACTCACCACCTCCTGTGCCTGAGTTATGGGTGACACAGGCACAGTGCCTGCAGAGGCCTGGCACAGAATAGGAGCTCAGCTGGTAGCCAGCTATTCATTCCTTTTCTGCTTCCCTCGGAAGACAAAATCCAATATTTAGAGAAATCGGTTTAAATGATGGAAGATAAAAATCTTGATTGAATGCCAAGCATGAGAACTTTCTCATACTAAATCAGGCACCAAGGATTCTACGGGAATATATGAGGTCCTTGGAATATATTAATATATGAAATAATAAATTCCCACTCCCACCCACATAGAGCTTAAAAACCTAGCAGGGGTGTTTATAAACAAGCCTCTGCGCATAAGGGAAATTAGAAGCTGATGGGGATGTGTTCTCCACTTGTATGCAGCTCCCACTGTCTGCCTTCCATTCCGTCCTGCCAGATGGGTGGGGAGCTGCTGCCTCTACACCAGGCATTTCCACCTATGCACTTGTATTGAATTCTCGAGGCCACCCTGGGAGGATCAATATTCTCATTTTCAGATGGGCCAAGGGGACCTCAGCTGAGTTGGGTGAGTCACCCAAGAGTGGAATTGTCTGAGATTCTAAAGCACATCTGCCCACCCAGGATCCCGTTCTTGCTCTCCCCGCCCAATGTTGCTATCAGTAGGACCCTCAGCCCAAGCCTGGGGACCTCTCAGCCTGAAGAGTCTGTGATTCGCTAACACATTGCATCATCCGAGCATCTGGGCCCTCTGCTGCCCGTGCTCTTGATAAGTGCCTCTGAAGTCCCATAAGTCTCCCTCATTAGCACGCTGTCCCAGAGCCTCCTGCTCATGTGCTCCCTCAGTTTGCAAAGTGCCCTTCTCTGCTCAGCTGCTGAACCTAAGGGCCAGGTGTCACTGCAGGACTTGGAAGGGAGGGTGGCCAGGTGGAGCTGAGCTCATAGTCCCACCGCCTGCCTCTGGGATGGCCAGATCACCCCCAGCACAAGGAATACAAGGCCAGAAACATTCACCCCCTGAAATATTACCATCTCCTGGTTCCTGGTATGGGGGGACAGGGTGCAGAAATTGGCTGATTAGGAAGGCTGCATTAACACCCAGTCAAAACAGCTCCTTAAAACAAGCTTTGACAAAATTGTCACATTAGATGTATCTGAATAAAGTCAGCCAGGCGGCTGGCAGAGCACAATTCTACATCATTTTGACAGCCTGCATTAAGAAGCTGCAGGCAGCACCAGGAAATTACCTCCAAGCTAAGCCCAAATTATAGCCAGTGCAACATATTCAACCCTTAGAGGGGTGAGAGGAGGCCGGGGAAGGGGCTTTGAGGGCAAAGTGTGGACATTGCCCTCTCCTCTCCTGCCTCAGTCAGGAACAGAGACAGCACTACCGCCTGAGTCGTTAGGAGAGAGTTTTCCCCTCCCTCTGGGCAGGAGCCTCCAGTGCCCACATTCCTGTCCAGTCTCCCCATTCAGTGGCAGAAGACCCGACTCTACGTCCTCCTGCTTCTGTTGGGCTTGTCCATCTAAGGCGATTCACCTTCCTCCTGGGTCCTCCACTTTCTTTCCTGGGGGGAATAAATAGGAAAAATAATAACAGCTAGAATCAATGTTTTGCGAAGTGTGTTCCTTAGATTTGCAAAAGGTAACCAAGGTGATCCAATGGGAGGGTAGACTTGCAGATGAGCTGAGACGGTGCTGTTTTTTACCTGCGCTACACACTGAGGCTCCAGAGAAGGTAACTTTGAAGGAAGGTTCTGTTGTTAATATGTATGTATATATATATTTTTTTTTTTGTTGTTGTTGTTGTTGTTGTTGTTGTTGTTGCAGGTTTTGGCAGGGGCTGGGTTTGAACCCACCACCTCCAGCATATGGGGTCAGTGCCCTACTCCTTTGAGCCACAGGCACCGCCCTGTTATTAATATTTTTTTTTTAAATGAACGAGGGAGGGCGGGAGAGAACGGAAGAGAGGAAGGGGAAGGGGGGGGAGGGATCGATCAGACTTCTAATTGCTCTGATAGTCTGTGCTTAAAAAGTCCAGTAATCTAGTCCTCAGGGCAGGCCTTTTCCAGAAGTAATCATCCTTATCCTCATAGGCTTCATGGCAACCTTACTGTACATTGGGCACCCCACATTTCCCCAGACGGGGTGATCTGATGGCTGAGCCTCCAGCTTCTGGAAGAGGAGGGGAGGCTGGGAGAGCTGGGGTCTCAGGGTTCCCATGTGGAGAAGACGGAAGAGGAGACTGAGCCAAGCAGTGTCCACTCCCACCCCACAGGGTGTCCCCAATGCACTCTGGTCTCTGACCCAATAGCCTGGTGGGGAGATTCTGGGGGAGGGGGAGGGTATGAGGACTCTGAATATTCATGATGCTAATTAAGCAGCAGCTAATCGGAAAATGTTGGATTTTATTAAGACCTCAGATTTATATCGTTGCAACGGGCACCAACACAATAACAATCATCTAATGGGCACTTTGGGCTCTTTCCAGAGCTTCTTTCCTCTCTCACTGGCAGTTAATGTGTAGGAGAGAGCATGCTGGTGAGCAGACTGGGGTGAGGGGAGCCTGTGGCTTGGATTGTGCAGCAGCGAAGAGGCAGGAGATGGGGCTGGATGCGCTCTCTGCATTCTTCCTGCATCCTGAGTAGTGCTGCTGAGCCAAGGGCTGGGGAGGAGTTTTGAATTTTCTGCACTTCAGGATTTCTGAGATCGTGGATCAAGGGAGCTAAAGAGAATGCAGATGCTTCCCCCCCCCCCCCCAAAGACAGAGGAGGCTTCACGCCTATCTTCACGCCTTGCACTCAGCAGCCAGCAAAAAGTTAGTGGAATCAACAGGAGCAAACAGACTTTAGACCCAGGAGGCACTGCAGGGAACTCCAGACTCCTGTTTCTGCCCCATGAAGCTGGGAGCTGCACTTCTCAAGGTCAATGTCAACCTGAAGCCCGGAACAACACTCTAAAGTTGGGGAAAACTCCAATGTTCTGGTTAAATTTCCCTACCCTGCAAAGAGAAAGAAACATCGCCTTTAAAGGAAACAGTATAAAAAGTAAAAGATAACTTCAATCCTTTTTTTGACTTATTTTGGTCGGGGCCGGGTTTGAACCCACCACCCCTGGTTTATGGGGCTGGCGCCCTACTCCTTGAGCCACAAGCAGCACCTGGTGACCTAGGTCCTTTGAAGAATGCCTACTGTTGTGATGTTACACTAGAAGGCAAAACACAAATCGTCTTTACTTTGGGATTTGCTAAAATGGACCAGGATAGAAATGGCACAGAGAGGGGCAGCCTGGAAGCCCCGTCATAGTGAATATCTCTGTTATTTACGAAGATATCAGAGTTCAAACTACTCTAAGTTAGTAGCCCCATCTTTATCATAGAAATGGTGGAGAGGGAGGAGTAATAAATGCCTACTAAGAAAATAAAAATGGAACATTAGAATCAGAGGAAAGGGCCATAAATACCCCTGATGAATGGTGCCTTCAATAAATCTACCTGCTTTGCAGAACTGCCAAAGTCACCAGCAAAGGCCTCATGATCCTAAGGCCCAGTGAGCCACAGACCCCTGCCTGAGGTATGGGGTGAGCGGCCAGGCCTGAGCCCCGTCCCTCTCCACACCCCACTGCAGGCAGACCTCGCCCTTACACAACCCTCCCCAGCTCAGCCAGGCCCTTCCAAGTCAGCAGGCAGGTAAGTCCTCTCAGGGACAGCAGGTCTACCTCCAGGAAGAAAGGCAGGACTGGACCCCCATCTGCAGGCATGGGTAAGGAAGGGGTGATGCCCATATCAAACGCTGTTTCTGATGGATCAGTAAGGATGTTCCTGGATAAAGTTAGTGTCTGAGTCACTGGATTCAGTAAAGTAAGTTGCCTTCCATTGGGGATGGGCACCATCTAATCTACCTGAGAGCATAAAGACAGAGGAAGAGAATGATTCTTCCCTTCCCACCTGCTGGAGCTGGGACACCTCACGCCATCCTCTCTCGCCTTTGAACTGGGACTCACATCGTCGGCTCCCCTGGTTCTTAGGCCTTGGCACTTGGACTGGAACTGCAGCACCACTTTTCTGGGCCTCCAGCCTGCAGACAGTATATTGGGGGGCTTCTCAGCCTCCATCATTGTATAAGCCAATACCATACCCATACTAAATGTCTGTGCATATGCACATCACCTGTTAGTTCTAATTCACTGAGGAACTCCAACACTCCCCTGGCATTCACAAACCCAGGAATAATCTGGGAACAAAGTCTCCACTGAGATGACCCAACAGGCCTTCCCTCTGCCTGAACCTCAGTTTTCCCATCTATTAGAGGAAGAGTGAGTAGTGACTGGGGTCTGTGGAGGAGAACCATCCGGACACATCTGTTGAGTTTCTTGGTCAAAAACTCCCCACAGGATGATGATGGACATCTTAATGAGCTTGATTGCAGTAATCATTTCACAACGTACAGATGCATCAAGGCATCATGTCTTATGGCTTAAAAATATACAATCTTTATTTGACAGTTGTTCAAAGAAGCTGAGGGTGGGAGAGCATTTCACTTAAAAAAATCTTTATCCTCTTCTGTCTCTTAACTTACTCTTTCAAGGGGAAGATTTAGTACATTGCTGAAAGTTACTTGAAATGTGAAATTGATGTGTATATAGAACTCTAGAGTATGTGTGTGTGTAAATATATATGTTCCCTATTTCTTGGTAAGCCTTCCAATCACTAAGCGTGAGCTTTGATAAAATGGAATGTCATTGTACCTCCATATTATAATCCCTTGAGATTTCCTGCAAGTTTGTTCTTCTAAGTATTTAAAAATCAATAATTTAGGCTCAGCACATGTAGCTCAAGCAGCTAAGGCACCAGCCACATACAACATACACCAGAGCTGGTGGGTTCGAATCCAGCCTGGGCTCGCCAAATAACAATGACAACTACAACCAAAAAAATACCTATATACTCGAGTATATACGGTAGCTGGGCATTATGGTGGGCGCCTGTATTCCCAGCTACTTGGGAGGCTGAGGCAAGAGAATCGCTTAAGCCCAGGAGTTGGAGGTTACTGTGAACTGTGATGCCACAGCACTCTACCCAGGGCGACAGCTTGAGGCTCTGTCTCAAAAAAAAAAAAAAAATCAGTCATTTCTCCAGCAGTGAAAATAAAAAAATAAAAGCCACTCCCAAGAGCCTGGGGTCAGTTGCAACCCAAGCCAGGCTATCTCTCAAAGGAGAGAGGGAGCGGAGCCAGAGTGGCCAGCATAGTAAGAAGCCCAGGGGTGTGGCCCCAACCAGCTGTTGTCAGCAAAACTGACAGGGAGAGGAAGGTGCCCAGGTGTGAGCAGAGGGTCAGGAAGAGGTAAGACTGCCACACAGAGGATCGGATAATTGGAGTGAGGGAGCTTCATGGGCCAGGGCTCCCAGCATGGCCCAGAGAGGAGCCCTCATGTCAACACATGAAAACGGGGCCTTTGCAGGTTCACAGTATGAGACACAGGTCCAAATGCGATGAGTCCTCCTCCCAGTTAGCCACCAAAGCCCATGTCTCACCACCACGTCAGGCAGGAGAAAGGGCCACTATTTCCATTATTCCCTAATCCCTAGGTTTTTTTCCTTTTATTCTCAAAGTGATTGTGAGAGCCCAGAGTCCCACACCCACCCTGCCTGGGGCCCAGCTCACTGCTCTGGCTTCCTCCCACCTCCCTGCCCAGCCCAGAGGCTGCGTTCAGGCTGCTCATTTCTCTGGCCAAGAAGATACCTGCTTGCTCCAGACTCTTCCACCCTCACTGCAGTCCCATCAGGGCCTACTCTGCTCTCCCCTCGCCTGGGCATCCTACGTGGTCCCCCAGTCTGCAGAGCTCTCTGCTGCCCAGACAGCACTGGCCCTGCCTTCGGAGCCACTGTCTGTCCCCGGGGCAGCATGCTGGTGTCAGTCAGCATCCTCTCCCCAGCTATGGTGTGAGACACGGACAGAAGCTCTCCAGACTTCTATACTCCCCCCGGGCATGCCCCAAGCTGCGTCTTGCACAAACCTGCCTGTAGCGTTTTCTGGTCTCTTCCCTTTGGCAGACCTGCATCAGGGGTCTGCACGTGCCAGGCACAGCGCTGAGCACCAGGGATTCCAGCCTGAAGTGGCTCAACCCTCAGTTCACCTGACTTCTCTGCCCCTTCACCATCAAGCTGATGATGAAGAGAGGAGAGGCAGCTCTCTCCAGACAAGCGTTTAGCACAAACGAGCAAGAAGGAGAGCAGGCCTGGGCAGCTGCCCACGGATCTCTAGAAAGGGCTGCGGACACAGAGCTGCTGGCCGAGGGCCCCTCTGGCCTCCTCCTGGAGGCATCAGGTCTGCCCTTGACTTGGTGACGGATTTGGCAGCTCCTCACCCCACCATCTGGCTGCCTCCCTCCAGCCCTGGGTTTCTGACCCCAGCTGGCTCCCCCAGCAGGCTCTGTCGGCCACAGCCATCTCCTTGCCTAAGTGACAGCACAGCTTGTCACTGCAGCCAGGCAGCAGCACGCAGCACCCTTGGCTTCTCCTACCTGCGGAGCGCGCAGGGCTGTCCTCTCGCCCCACCGCAGCCCTGCCCACACTCTGCAGCCATCCTGTTCTTCCCGACCACACCCCAGCACCTGGGGAAGCCTGGCTGTTCGCATGTGTAACCCGGTGGACCTCTGGCCCTTCTCGGCCTGTCCTCTCCTCCACAGCAGTGATAGTGCACAGAATTGCTGCAAGGGTGAAATAAGGCCACAAGTGAGAAAGCGCTTTGCAAATCCCAAAGCACTCTAAGACTCCAAGGTAAAAGTATCAGTATTCTTATGTCTACACTACAACCCACCCCAAAGCTGATCACCGCCAGCTGGGCTGAGAGAAGTTCTAACGCTCAGGGTCCATCCCCTCCTCCTTCCTAGGCGGATTCTGTTGGGTCACTCATGGCTTCCCTCAGCAAGCTGAGCCCCGCAGGGAGCATGGTAAGGTTCCTTGAGATTGTGATGGATAATTTTAGTTGTTAACTTGTCTGGGCCACTGGTGCCCGCACGCTGAGTCATACGTTACTCTGGGCTTTTCTGTGAAGGAGCTTGGGATGAGGTTGAATCAGTAGATTAAGTAAAGCAGGATACCATTCCCCACGTGTTGGACTTCATTCAACCAGGTGCAGGCCTAAATTCAGAACAAAAGGTTTGATCCTCCCACAGGTAAGAAAGAATTCCCTCTGCCTGGCCACCTTCAAACTGGGACATCAGCTTTCTCCTCTAGTTCAGACTTGAACTAGAACATTGGCTCATCCCAGGTCTCAAGAATGCAGACTTTGGATGGGAGCTACACCCTTGGTGCTCCTGGGGTGGCAGTTTGCAGCTGCAGAGTTTAGGACTTGTCAACTTCCAGCATTGCATAGTCAGTTTCAGGTTGGCACTGTGGCTCATGCCTACAATCTAGAACTCTGGGAGGCCGAGGCGGGTGGATTGCCTGAGCTCATGGGTTCCAGAACAGCCTGAGCCAGAGCAAGACCTCGTCTTGAAAAATAGCTAGGCGTGGTTACTTGGGAGGCTGAGGCAAGAGGCAAGCACCTGAGCCCAAGAGTTTGAGGTTGCTGTGAGCTGTGATGTCAGAGCACTCTACAGAGGGGGGTAAAGAGAGACTCTATCTAAAAAAAAAGAAGAGGAGGATCCAGGTCCATGTACACACACACACACACACACACACACACACACACACACACACACTAGGGTTCTGTTTCTTTCAGAACCCTGGCCAACCCAGCGACTCTATAGTGGTCTTCAGCAGGCAGAGTGTGTGAAAGGAAATGTTGGTGAACTTCTTGATTGTCATAATGACTTGGGAGGAGGGGATGCTCCTAACACTTAGTGCATGAGAGGTCTAGACGCCACATGTCACCTAACATCCAGACTTGTTTTTTAAGATGCTCTGGATTGAGTCTCAGCCAACATCTCCAAGTTTACCCCCTCCACTCTCGCCACGCTCACTGCTCCAGGACCACACAAGCAGTCCTGGCTCCCTTTGAGTTTCTCAAACACCCCAAGAGCTCATTTCTGCTCAGAATCCCACACTCAACAGCTTCCCTGCTAGGCACTCTTCACCACCCTCCTGCGCCCACCCAGATGGTTAAGTGGCTTGTTCTTTTCTGTCTGTCTCAGCTCAGAGAGGACTTTCGTGACCACTCAAATCTGTCTGTCTCTCCTCCCACAGAGCACTCGATCCCCTGGGAAAGGATTGTGCCCCTCCACTTCCTTGCTCCACCGCTGCCGATCCACTCCCACTGGAAAGCCAGCCCCGTGAGGACTGGGACCCGCATCATTCACCCCTGCATTCCTAGGATACAGTAGGAGTTCAGCCAGTGTTTATTAGTCCTCGAATGAGAACACATAATGTTCCAGATGCTGTGCTGGGCACTGGACAAGGCAAAGTAGATGCTCTTCCCACCGTGGGGAGGGGCAGGCTCTGGAATTCATCTGGGGAAGCCATCTTTGCTCTGGCATTCCTGGTAAGAGTATTGGACAGCTGCACAGTCCCCCAGGTGTTTTTGTAAGACCAAGTTTCTGCCTCAGTCCACAGGAGAGACACACCCTACCCCTGCTCTCACGAGCTCTGCCCTGTGTCCTCTGGACCCCATCCATCTCCAGAAGTCTGACTGGTGGTGTGATGACCACCCCAGCAGGCTCTGCACCTGGCCTCCTGTTGAGCTCCATCTGCCCGAGTGGGTCCTCACATTGGTTGGCACAGAGTGGCTTGAGACTGCCCTGCCCCTTAACACTTCATCACGTGTGGCTGTCGTCATAGGATGAATCCAGGGGACAGGGCACATACCACACAGCCCCGACTCTCTCCAGATTACCCACCGTTTAGGTAATCCCTGTTGTCCCATGCATGCACCACAAACTCATTTAGGTTCAGATGGACAAACTCGCCCTGCTGTGGGATTTGGTCTTAAAGATACTGTTTCAAAACTGACTGGCCTTCAACTTGATCCAATGTCTACTTACTGGCTCCATGGGGCTTCAGATTAGTCAAGTCTCTGGTGCTCACTGGCCAATCTTTCATTCAAAGCAGGTCTGGGAATCAAACTCTAGGGCTGTCTGCAGAGAACAGTGGGCTTAAACAGGACACTCAAGGTTGCAGGAAGGACATACACCCAGAAAAGCCAGTGAAGTGGCCGACTAGCTCCACAGGCCAACATCCACCTGCTGTGGGTGTCACCTGCTGTGACTTGAGGGATGACCCCTGCCTTTAATTCTGGCACAGTCACTGAAGCTTTTTGTCAAAAATGTAAATGTTGGCGGAGCCCGTTGCTCAGTAGGTATGGAAACCAGCCACATACACCAAGGCTGGCAGATTCGAACCCAGCCTGGGCCAGCTAAAAAAGCAACAATGACAATTGCAACAAAAAAATAATAGCCAGGCATTGTGACGGGCACCTGTAGTCCCAGCTACTTGGAAGGCTGAGGCAAAGAGGATTGCTTAAGCCCAAGAGTTGGAGGTTGCTGTGAGCTGTGACGCCACGGTACTCTACCCAGGGTGACAGCTTGAGACTGTCTCAAAAAGAAAATGTAAATGTTATTATTCATGTGCAACCCATGAGCAGTGAAACATCAGCATTACCACACCATCACTTCATCATGCTAGTGGATCAAATACCAGAGGAGGAAGGATCCAGAATATAGGAAGAAGAAAGGGAAGGAAGTCTTAGAGGCAAAGACTTTTGTTTAAGAATTTTGCCTCGGGTCACAGCTTTGTGACACTATCTCTGGAAGGAAACAGGAGGTGTCAATCCCATGTGGCTTGTCAGCTTTGCCCTGACGCTCTTGCCGAGTGGGAAGAACTGCTGTGTCCTCCACCCTTTAAGGATGTCAGTCTGATCACTAAACTATCTCAGCAAAGTGCGAACAATTATTTTTTTTCCTTCAGATCACTTGGTACAAGGTTGAAATTGGTTAGAGGGAATTCGTGAAAAGTAAGAGGAGAGAAAAATGAGAAATCAGAAAATGCAGACAATTGTTTTCCTAATGCAATGCATACACCCCTTTCTGCAGGTGGGAAGGGCCCTGCTTGCTGAGATATTTTCCAAATGTCCTCGGGATATGAGATGACTGTTCCATAAAATGTATATCAAATACAGAAGTGTCTTTTTCTCCAATGTATGTTTCATTACATTATGCTACAACCTATTTGCACAAAAGCAAAATACTCTAATAAATAATAAAAATTGGAATATAGATTATAGTCAGCTTTCTAATTTCAGGTGTTTTCACTGAAGCTACACATTCTGATCAAGCATACCTCATATACAGTAGAAGCTTCATAGCTGACCACTTCTCTTCACTGACCACCTCTTTAAGTTAACCTAATTTTCCCTACACTGACCGCCTCCATATATTGACCAGTTTGTTACAGTCCTTCATATGGTCAACTTACAGAGGTTCTACTGTATTTGTTGAAACTACCTGGAAGCTGGGAACAGACATCTGGACCCCAAACAGAGGGAACTTTCTGTTGCTCACAGCAGTGAGTTCTGGCGTGGGGCTCCCTTACCATATAGGCAAAGCTGAACTCAGTATGCAGCCCAGGCACCATTTTTAGGGGCTCAGTGAGATTTATACCTGGGACTAGTCTCTTTACTTCAATGTTTTCTAAAGAATTTTTTGCAATGACAAAGTAGCCACTAGCTAGCTACAAGTGGCTTCTGGGCACTTACAAGGTAACTAAGGAATGAGTTGGTTTTTTGTGTTTGTTTGTTTGTTTTTCCTTTTGAGACAGAGTATCACTTTGTTGCCCTCAGTAGAGTGCACTGGCATCACAGCTCACAGCAACCTCAAACTCCTGGGCTTAAGCGATTCTCTTGCCTCAGCCACCTGAGTAGCTGGGACTACAGGTGCCTTCCATGAGGCCCAGCTATTTTTAGAGACAGGGGTCTTGCTCTTGCTCAGACTGGTCTCGAACTTGTCAGCTCAGGCAATCCACCTGCCTCAGCCTCCCAGTGGAGGAATGAGTTTTTAATTTCTTTTAAATGTGATCACATTTTTTGCTTATTTTTTGAGACAGTGTCTCACTTTGTCTCCCAGGCTGGAGTGTAGCAGCATCAGCCTACCTCACTGCAAACTCCACCTCCTGGGCTCAAGTGATCCTCCTGTTGCAGGAACTACACGTGCACACACCAAGCCTGGGTCAACTAATATAAACTACAGAGCCAGAGGTGCTAGCAGCTACGGCATCAGACAGCGCAGCCCTGGTGAATGGCCGCCCCAGCACCTGAGCTGTCTGGCTCCACCTTCAGCCTGCCCCCTCCCACCCCCACCCCCTCACCCACCTGCCCCCACACACACCCCACACTAGGCTGAAAGAACAGTGCAGCCTGTATCTCTCCTTAAAACCCTGCCTTGTTTCCATCATACTTGCATGGCAGATTTAGATCTTTAACCTTTAATTGCTCCTTTAACCTACTGAGGGATCTGTTTCTCTCCAGTTTAGATGGTGGACTCTGCCACCCCCAGGAGTTCTTTACTTGTCCCTCGTGGGTGCCTGGAGGCTGAAGGAAAACTGGACTGGAGCAGAGAAGTATCAAGGAAAAGGAATTTAGATGTGAGGCCCTCTGCTGAGAAAAACCCTGGAAAATTACAGAGCAGAGAAGTGAGGAAGGTAGCAGACAGTGAAGGAAGGCTGAGTGATTTAATGTCTAGAAAAGCTGAGTTTGGGTTCTCTTAACTATGAAAAAGGGTCTTAACATGTCAGAGCCTCAATTTCTTTGTCTGTAAATTGAGGAAACACCCATTAGTATTAGTAAGGGTTCTCCAGAGAAACAGAGCCCACTGGATAGGTTTAGATAGAGGTATACTATAGAGAGACGGATATATACAGAGAGAGGGAGAGCCAGAGAGAGCTACAGATGAAGGCTGAGGTTTAAGGAATCGGCTTTCACCATTATGGGGACTGAATCTGTAGGGTAGGCCAGCAGGCTGGAGATCATGGAAGAGCCCAAGTTGTAGGTTGAGTCCAAAGGCTGCTGCTGGCAAATTCTTTCTTGCTCATGGGAGGTCAGTCTTTTGCTCCATTCAGGTCTTCAGCAGACTGGATGAAGCCCCCCACCCATATCATAGAGAACACTCCCACTCACTCAAAGCTCACTGATTTAACGTTAATCTCACCCAAATATCTCCTCACATAAACAAGGAGAATAGCGTTTGACCACATAGCTGGACACCCTATGCCCCAGCCAAGTGGACACATAAAATTAACCGTCACACCATCCTATCATGAAGGTCACATTCATTTACATATTTGAGAGAACATGTGTGAACCTGTTTTGGGACTATCAAGAGCTATATAGGAAGGCGAAAACCAATAGATATAGGAAAAAATGCCCAACATCACTAATCATCAGTGAAAATGCAAATTAAAACCACAATGAGATATCACTCTGCACCTGTCAGAATGGCTATTATCAAAAATATGAAAAATATGTGTTGGCAAGGGTACGGAGAAAGGGGACCCCTTCTCCCCTGCTATGGGAATGTAAAATAGTGCAGCCATCGTGGAAAATGGCATGGGGGGTTCTCATAAAATTAAAAACAGAACTTCCATAAGATTCAGCAGTCTCACTTCTGGGTATACAGCCAAAGGAAATGAAATCAGTGTGTCAAAGAGATATCTGCACACCCACGTTTACTATGGAATCATTCACAATAGCCGAGATACAGAATCAGCCTACGTGTCTAATCAACAGATAAATGAATAAAGAAAATATGCACAAAGGAATACTATTCAGCCTTAAAAAAAATCAAATTCTGTCTTTTGCACAACATGGATGATCCCAGAGGACATTATGCTAAGTGAAATACGCCAGGCACAGAGAGAATAAACATCACATGATCTCACTCTTGGATCTAAAAGAGTTGAACCCAGGGCGGCGCCTGTGGTTCAAAGAGTAGGGCACCGACCCCCTATCCCGGAGGTGGCGGGTTCAAACCCAGCCCCGGTCAAAAACTGCAAAAAATAAAAATAAAAAATATATATAAAATAAAAAGAATGCAAAGAGTCAGGAGGAAAACAGGTGTATGCTCTAGAGGCAATAAACAGGCCTGAGCGGGGAGGGTGAGCCTACACCTGGGGGGTTAGGTGAGGCGGGACAGTGTCACAATATCTCAGAGGATGGGGTCCTGCATGAGTTTGTGGCCCAGGAAAGGGAAAGCAGTGGATTGGGTGACGACTTAAAGAAGTCACCCCCAAACTTGGTGAGGAATGGGATGTAGCAAGGAGCAAGATAGAGAAGGGGACAGCTTCTGTGAGTGTGACAAAGTGCTCTGGGCTCCTGGGGGGTGATGTCGAGCTGTGGGAATGAGGGTGATGGCTTTGGTTGTGAACGTGTTGAGTTTTAAGTGGCAGCAAGGCCTTTAAAAGAATGTGAAGAGTGAAAGGCTCCCGTCATTGACAGCTGTGAAGGCTCTAAGATTTTATCCCAGCTATAAGCCAACATGGTGGACTGCCGTAGCTTCCTGGATGCTGACAGAGGCCACGAGACTCCTGAGTCAGAGACAAAGGCTTTGTCACTCACAGCAATACCAGTAGCCAAAGTAGCAGCATTTCTCAAGCCCCAACTCCTACAGGGCAACAGGAAAAGGAGTGAGTCCTACAGGAGTGAGTCCTGCATAAGGGACTGATATGTTCCAAGGGAGGAGCCCTGAACTCAGGACAGTGAAGTCCTTTATACCTGGGAGTTTGTCTGGCTGTGCCCAGGGAGGCATTAACCATATTGTACCAGACAGAAACAAACATTCCCTTTACTCTGAAGGGAGACCTACAAACATCCTAGAAAAGGCAGTCTGGAGAAGAGGAGGCCCTGTCTCTGCAGAAACGCCAGCCCCATGGAGAACTGACCCTCAACACCAGTCTGGAGCTTTAAGAAGGGAAAATAACTGGCGATTTAGATTTGGGAGTCTTTGGCAAATGCCCAAACATAGGAATGGATTAGTATTCCTTAGAGTCTTTATCTATCAGGATCCCGGCCCAGAAAATGTATTCATCCCCACTACTCCAAAACAAGAGTTTGTAATGAAGGGTACAGGAGAGGGATGGCAGGGGTGACAGTGGAGATGCAGTGCACCCCTCAGTGGCTGTTAAAGACCTGAGCTGATCACAGATAGGAGCCCCCATCACCTTGTCTGACCCCACAGCAGCCTTGCCATGGGGTACAATATAAGCCCTGATTTACAAATTGGGCGACTGTGCTCAGGATCACAGAGCTGTTCTTCTGCCTTCGCAGGCCATAATCTTTCTCCCACGCTGTAGTCGTCCCCAGAGAGGGGAGCACAGTAATGGACCTTGGGAAACATTCGAGACAAAGAAGCAATTCACAGGCATCATTTCCTAACAGTGCTCACCCCATATGGATTCCCCCACCCCTGGGGGGAGAGAAGACCACACAGAGGCTGGGATGGTCCCTTTGAATACCCACCAGGAGACGCCACACTCCTGATCTCTCTCTTTCTCTCCAGTGACACGCCATCACCCATCAGATGCAGTGAAAAGTTCTTTAGTCTTACAAGGCCCTCCAGGATCTGACCCCAGCAGGTCCATCTCTGGGACCTAACTTCCTCATTTGCTCTTTCCCTAGGACACTCAACGAAACCTGGTCTCTCTGTCCCCCCTTAAACATGCCAATCACAGAGCCTGTCATGTCCTTGACACTGGCTGGTCATTTTACTTGGAATTCTTTTCCTCAGGGTCCATAGGGCTCGTTTCCTCACTTTACCCAGGTTTCTACTGAAATATAAAGAGAGCCTTCCCCCAGGAAGCCTTCCCCAGTCACTGCATGTGTAATATCTGCAGCCTCTCTCACATACACACCCCATCACTTCCTCACTTCCTTTATCCCCACTTGGCAGTGTATTTCTCTGTTCATCATCTTTCGTTGGTACTAGCAAGTAAGCCCCCTGAGGGTAGGAGCTTCCTTCTTTTCCACGGTCTCCAATGCCCACTTCAGTACCCAGCAAATACTAAGGGCACCAAAGAATTGCTGCTGAATGAATGAATGAATGGATGGATGTAACGATGGGAAGGGTGAGAGGGCTCAGAAGATTCCAAACTGGGTATCCCAGAGGTCTCCTTCCTTGCTCTCCTGCCGCAGGCTGCGGCTGTGATACTCCAAATGTTGACTCCAGTGCCTCCCTGCAGAGCTTGGGTCTGTTAAATATTGCAGAGTCTCCCGGGCAGAGCAGATGCTGAATGTCAGGAGAAGGTTTGTCTCCAGAAACAAAAGCAGGAAACCCTCTCACTGCTTCCACCCTCCAGATGTCAGAGGGCTGCTGTCTGGCCTTTAGAGATCGATGCCTCGCCCCATTCCCTGGCTCATTCAAGGGCTTTCTCAAGGAAAACAACTGTGCCTTCTGCCCCATGGTGCCTCCCCCCATTTGCTTTCCTCTCCAGCCCTGCAGACACAGAGGCTGTGGGGGGGCGGGGGGACTTTCCTTCCTTTTCTTCCTGTATATGCAGAGTGAGAAAAGTCACAGAAGCCTCCTTCTGCACATTCATGTTTGGGATGCTGGATGTGCTTGGAACATCAGCAGGACACCCAGAGATCCATTTTCCAAAGGAAAGCTCCTTCTTAGGAGAAATGACTTGAAAAAAGAAAATGTCAGTGGTTCATGAGTACCGAGCTACGGTTCATGAGTTAATGAGCGCCAGCCACGTAGTGGGAGCTTATATGTGTTTTGAAAGGATGAATCGTGTAAGATTGCCAACCTCGAGAGTCAGGGAGGGGGTGGCACGGAGGGGAGGGACTCTGTTGGAAAGCAGGACACTCTTGCTTCGGGGCCATAGCCTGGAGCGACAGGGCTGCCTCTGAGTCAGCATCAGGGCACCCCCTCCCTCTGCTGCCTCCAAGGGCACTGGATATTGAGTCTCAACACAGGGAACCTTAAACAGTAGAAGAGCTCTGAGAAGGTGTAATTACAGATTTTCCAGATCATTCACCACTGATAGTGATCTCTAAACACAAGAGAGGGAAGACTCTCTTGCAAAGTAGAGGGCCTGCTGGGATGCCGGCACCTAGGGAAGGGGCAGTCAAGGACAGCGCTGGCAGGCCATGAACACAGAGCCAGAGATGGCCACATCAGAGCCCCTACCCCAGCCCCGCACGACAGTGAGCAGCAGAACCCAGAGCAACAGGGACAGAGGCCCAGACAAGTTACTGTGGCCTCTGTGGATGAAACACAGGAAGACCATAGTCCACCTCCGCGCTCTGCAGCAGTGGAGATGTTGCCAAACCATGATGGGGGCTGCACAGCCTGTAGGAAAAGGTTAATCCCCAAGGTGCACAGAACAGTGGAGCGGGCCTGGGCGGGGAAAAAGAGGACCCATTTCTAGTTCCAGCTCTGCCACTAACTCATGGTGTGCCTTGAGCAAACCACATTACCTCTTTGAATCTCATTTCTTGTCTGTAAAGTGAGATAATGCCACCTCCTCAGCGACTTGTGAGGACCATTCCAGACGCCCTGCACACAGACGGTATGGCCTGGCTGGCCTTCCCCACAGCCCCAGCACCAGCCTTGGTGGAGGTGACCTCTGCTCAGCACACCTCATCTTGCTGAACTGTGCCTCTGGTGACATGATGAAGGACACTCCAGACTCCTTAGCCAGGATGATGATGAGTGCCCCCCTCCCCTGCTCTGTCCCTGAATCCCCAGCTGTGATTCTCACCAGGAACATGTGATATGACCTTGAAGGCAGCAGAGGAGCCCTGGAGATGGTGCAGCCAGTAGGCCTGCGGCAGAGTAGGCTTCTTGTTGCAGGAAGACAAGGCCCAGTGGAGAGGAATGAACACCCAAACACCGTGTTTAAAAGAGGAAGGGCTGGTTCGGCATCTGTGGCTCAAGCGGCTAAGGTGCCAGCCACATACACCTGAGCTGGCGGGTTCAAATCCAGCCCGGGCCCACCAAACAACAAGACAGCTGCAACCAAAAAATAGCCAGGTGTTGTGGTGGGGGCGCCTGTAATCCCAGCTACTTGGGCAAGAGAATCGCTTGAGCCCAGGAGTTGGAGGTTGCTGTGAGCTGTGATGCCACAGCACTCTACCTAGGGTGACAGCTTGAGGCTCTGTCCCAAAAAAAAAAAAGAGGAAGGGCTTTATTCCAGCTAGCAGAACAACAGCGCACCAGAGTCCAAAAAAGGACGGGCTCCCCAACTGGCTCAGTCTTCTCCTTTTCATTCCCCAGTCAAAACGTTCCAGTTCATGGGTACCTTTCTCATTGGTCAGTTTGAATCAAGCTAGAGAAGCAGCCTCCAGCTTTTACAGAACCAGGGGCTTTTACAGAAGCAGAAGCAAGTTTTAGTTTCCAGGTCCCAGAAAGTTAAATTTCTACCAATTCCTAAGAGCTGAGTCACCACGGAAGGAACTTGCTGGTATATCCTGGGGGCCTTCTTGAGAAGACTTCTGTTCTCTTAGCCCTCACTTTTTCTGGGAATCCTCTCTCATCCTTGCTCCCAGGGAGTAGGCGAGGAATCTGGTGAGTCCTTCGCACAGCAGCCAGTCAGGATGAGGAGGGGAGGTGCGCGCTGCTCCCTTCCCTGAGCCACTCACCAAATTCCAGCAGTGGGCACCTGCTGTTGGTGCCAGTGTGTCCTTGGCTAGAACCTTCAAGGTCAGGGGTGCTCTGGGTGTTTTTCCATGTCTGCATATGTGTGTTTACTTGGTGAGAAGCCCTGTAGAGGTTGGATTACAGAGGGGGCTGAGGGTGCCTCAAGGAATACAGATGAGGTCCCACAGTACCAAAGGGCACATCATTCCTCCTCCTGCCCCAAAGCCTAGAAGATCATAGAAGATTCTGTATCTACCAGAAAAGTCTTTGTGACAAAGCCAGGCTTCTGGCGGGAGGTCTGCTGTGGGAATTGCTTAGAACCCTTCTAAGATGGCCAGTAATTTTGGTGTCTAGGGACTGAGGAGTTGGCTCCCCAGGACACAGGACTTCCAGGACCATGCTGAGCACACCAGGATGAGCTGGTTTTCAGATCCTTGTGAGCTGGCTCTCAGTACCATGATGGATGACCTCAGCCCTCCAGGAAACTCTCCAACCTTCCAGGAAACCCTCCCACCTTCCATGGCAGTGCTTCCACCAGCCTCTAGGGAAAAAAGGGAAGGGCTATGCCCGCCTGTAGCTACCTGTCTTGGGTACTGGCAAAGGCATTCTTCCAGGGCAGGTCTCTTTTTTTCTAGAAGCTGAGCTGGAATGAGGGATGAAGGCAGACTCCAAAGCCAGAAGAGAAACCAGACGAAGCCCCTGAGCCTTTTTTTTTTTTTTAATTCCACCTGCTTTTTTTGACAAAGCTGGACCCAGTCCCTTAAAATCTACCTCCCCGGGTTCTGGGTGACCCTCCTTACCTCCTTGTCTGCTCTTGTGAAGACAGTGGCATCCTGCGGACAGCTTCACCAGAAATACGTCTAATTCAGACACAGGAACAAGGAAGTTTCCTCCCCCCTAGGCCCTTGGGAAACAGATCTCAACCCAGCAGGGGTCTTTCCCAGCCCTTCCTCAAAGGAGCTTAGGACCAGGGTGAGGAGGGGTACAGCTGCTTCAGTAAGAATTGGGTGTCCAAGGAATCACGAAATCTCCTACTTTCCAAGTATCTTAAGCCTTTCTAAGTGTTGTTGTCCATATATTTTCTCTTTTGCGTCTCATGTCAATTCCAGGAGCTCCCAGGAGCTGGAGTAATTTGCTCAAGGTGACACAGCAGAGCTGAACCAAGGCCCAGACTCTGCCTGTCCGCTCTTCCTTCTGGCCTGTTTTGCTTCATTCATGAACAGCATCACCTACCAAGGCCTGCCAGGTGCTAGACGGCCCAGGCATATGAGGAAGCAGCACGCCACATTCTGATGAGGACCAAGCCACGGGTGACAATGACCTGGGACGTGGCCCAGATCCCCCACCCCCAGCGCCCCCACCTTAGACATCTAACCCCAGCCAGAAGCCAGAGGAAATACCTTGTAGGACAGACTGTATCTGCAGAGCAAGCAGCAAGAGCTCAGCAGGTCTCTAAATACCTGTGTTCGTTCCGACAGATACCAAAATATAACAGAGGTGTCAGCTCTTTTAATGCTGCATTTTCTATAGTTTCTCCAACTTAAAGAAGCTTTTGGCAACATCACATCTTCTGAGTAATTTCCTGTTCAAGGAGAGGCTGCGAAGACCATAATTACATTCTACTGTTGAGCATGGAAATACCACCCTTCCTCCAAGACATTGTCACCAAGGGGGAGACACCTGTCAGGGTGGTCAGTTCTAGGGACCAGGACCCTCCAGTCAGTACCCGTGACCTTGTTTGAATTACTGAGTCAGAATAATTCTTATTCCAAAAGGAAGATGCAACCTTTGCTGGTAGTCTGCAGCAAAGTCCCTGGGACTCAATCCACACATGCCAATTGCCACTGTTCATCCTCTTATGAGGATGTGGCCTCGGGCCAGCAACTCCATGCCTCTGCATCTGCGAAATGGGAATCCTGACAATGCCTGGAGGTGGTAATAGAATCCTCCTGAGGATTAGATGAGTGGAAAGAAGTCTACCTCTCTCCAGAGTGCCGGCTCACGGAAAGTGTCCCAACTATCTTGGCTGTTATTACTACTGGATACCAAGAAGGCAGAGAAAGGTTCTCATCAGGACTTTCTGTGTGTCACTGTGACTAATTGTTATTTTTTATTTTAAACCATGAGACAAATGGCATTAATCCCTTTTGACAGAGGAGGAAATGGGCTTAGAGAGGTAATGGGGAGAGTGGGGGCAGGGCAGGGCCGGAGAGCCACGGGGACCACGTGTAGACACACAGATCCTGCTGGAAGCCTCCCCCACTGCTCACTGCGGGAGACTGCAGTTCTGGTGCCTTTTTGGCCTGCTCCAGGCCCAAGTCGCTGGGCGTCTGCCTTCCCTGAACTCTGCAGGCCTCCTCATGTATCTCAGATGTCTCCCCTCTCCGCACCTTCACATATCCCGGAGAGTGCCTCTCCCTGCCACGCACCTGGCCAGCCCCTTCTCCCGGGCCACCAGCCCATAGGATAACCATGCACATTAGGAACATTTGTCCACATGAGTGCTCACAACAGTGCCAAACAGGCTGGAGCTTAGACATTCCTCTGAGAGGCCCCCTGACCTGCTTCTCTAAACAGGGCCTCTCCCGTCATTTGCCACAGCTTGATTGTACATTTACACGTGTTTATCTATCAGGGCCCACCACTCCCCTGCACTCGATGAAGGTAGGAACTGAACCTGCTTTTTTACCATCACTGGCATATAACGGATACTTACAAAATATTAATTACGTGACAAATTGGATGGATGAAGGAAAGAAGAAAGGAATTAAAAGTAAGCAGTATGTCTAAGTTAACTAGGTGTCACCTGCCTGGATTCTGAGAACATCACTGATGAGGGTTAAAAGAATATTGTTGGTGATGTCACCAAAGGAACTCCAACCAGAAGAGCTGGGTCTGCGTGGAGTGCTCAGTGTCACACTCTGAATTTCCGGAATAGTTGCTGTACACGGGGTAAGGGGTGGAGACCCGCTCCACTTGCTCCCCACGACATTCTCAGGGAGGACCACAGTCCCCCGCACATGTGGAAACTTAATGCATGTTTGGTAAATGAATGAATGTTTCCAGCCGATTTGGTTTCAAAGCCGTCCTATTTCCATATTTAAGCTAAAATCCTATTTTGTTGATCATATCTTCACAGGGAAGCCATATTCAGTGGAAATTATCAGGAAGCTCCCTGAGAAGTGTGAGCTTAACATAGGTCAGGGCCTGAATATTCAAACCTCACAATATTGAACTGGTAGCTCTTCCTGCCACAGTCTCTTTAAAAGTAACGACACAGACCTGGCACCAAGGCTCAGACCTGTAATCCCAGCACTCTTGGAGGCCAAGGTGAGTGGACTGCTTGAGTAAGAGCAAGACTCCGTGGCTACTAAAACTACAAAACCAGGCAGCGCCTGTGGCTCAGTGAGTAGGGCGCCTGCCCCATATACCAAGGATGGAGGGTTCAAACCCGGCCCTGGCCGAACTGCAACAAAAAAATAGCCAGGTGTTGTGGCGGGTGCCTATAGTTCCAGCTACTTGGGAGGCTGAGGCAAGAGAATCACCTAAGTCCAGGAGCTGGAGGTTGCTGTGAGCTGTGTGATGCCATGGCACTCTACCATGGGTGATAAAACGAGACTCTGTCTCTACAAAAAAAAAAAAACCTAAAAAACCTACCCAGGCATTGTGTTGGGCACCTGTAGTCTCAGCTACTCGGGAGGCTGAGGCGAGAGGATCACTTGAATCTAGGAGTTTGAGGTTACCTTGAGCTATGACACCACGCACTCTACCAAGGGCAATAATAAAAATAAATAAATAAATAAAAATAGTAACACAATGTACATAAGAAATACGAATCATCTCCACTCCAGTCCAAAGTCTGCTATTTTAGCCATGTGTCTTTGGAAAAGTCTCTTCACCAGGCCTCACCTTATAAATGTGGATAATCAGGTGTGAGGCTTAAACTAGGCATCACCCAGCCCATATCAAGGCACCCTGATCGTAATTGTTCATACAGGAGGTGCCACTTCAGACGGAAGCTGTTTAAAGCTCAGAGAAGATTTTGCAGGAGAATTTCCCTGACATCATTCTATACACAGAAAACGTCAAGAAATTCCTTGAAATGCGCGGTCTCAATGAGAGTATCTCCTTTCAATCTCACTTCTACCTCAATCAACTATCCAGTTTGAGGTGGATTCTTACTGAAATTCTTAAAAAAAAAAAATTGGCAATAAGAATGTATATTGCAAAACAAAATGTGTTGCTTTTAAAGTGATTTTGGAGCCTCGGTAATTAGTCTAGCAAGTTCCAAAGATACATTCTGTAGTCATCATTCAGTATTTGTTTCGTTTAGTAATCTGCCTTTCTTTAAAAAAAAAATAAAATAGGGAAAAACATCTGTTCTGTGGCTGCCTGGGACTGAAGGGCCCCCCAGGCCTTGTGGGGTTCTGTGTTATAAGAAACCCCCCTTGGATCCCACAATCTTTTTTCCTGCCAGGCTGCTCCTGGGTCACTTCTCAGCTCTGGTAGCTGCTGAAACAAGACAGATGCTGCTATATAAAATAACTCAAGAACATACCAAAGCCTGTTGCTTCCAGCACTTGGAAAATTTGACATTCAAATATGCAAATATTTTATGGCACGAAGAGAGAAAAAAAGAGAGAAGGAGCTGCAAAGTCACATTTGAAATAAAACATACTAGAGATGTAAGCAAACTGGAATTTACACTTCTGGATTATAATTAAACGGGTGTTATTATCAGAAAGAGCACAGGATTTGCGCTGATTTGCCACAAGGGTCTCTTGTCACTGCTGAAGTCATCGGACACGTCACTCAGTCTTTGGCACCTGCATGATGACAAAGCTGAATTTGCAGCCCTGGATACGAGCCCCACTCTCAGGCTGACCCAAAATGCATGTTGGCACAAAGGGCAGCAAGGGACGTGCAGCAAAGAAGTCAGAACGCTGCTGTCACCCCATTTCCCACAGTGCAATATTTATACTTCTTTAAATATGGAGATTAAATATGGAACTTTCACACCAACTTTTTTTTCTTTTTTGAGACAGAGTCTTACTCTGCTGCCCAAGCTAGAGTGCCTTGGGGTCAGCCTAACTCACAGCAACCTCATACTCCTGAGTTCAAGTGATGCTCCTGCCTCAGCCTCCTGAGTAACTGGGACTGCAGGCGCCCACCATAATGCCCAGCTAGTTTCTTTTTTCTTTTTCTTTTTTTTCCTATTTTTAGTAGCAATGGGGTCTCACTATTGCTCAAGCTGGTCTCAAACTCCTGAGCTCAAGGGATGCTCTGAGACAGAGTGCTAGGATCACAGACGTGAGCCACAGCACCCAGCCATTCACACAACTTTGAGTTAGTTTTCAGGGAGCTCTGGGGGGATGAATAAAATCAGTCTTACAGTCTTAGGTGGTGAAGTAAAAAGAAAAATAAACCAGACTTGGCGCCCATAGCTCAGTGAGTAGGGCACCAGCCATATACACCGAGGCTGGCGGGTTCAAGCATGGCTTGGGCCTGCTAAACAACAGGGACAACCACAACCAAAAAATACCTGGACATTGTGGCAGGCTCCTATAGTCCCAGCTCCTCGGAAGGCTAAGGCAAGAGAATCACTTACGCTCAAGAGTTTGACGTTGCTATGAGCTGTGATGCCATGGCACTCTACCGGGAGCGACACAGTGAGACTCTGTCTCAAAAAAAAGAAAAAAAAGAAAAGAAAAGAAAAACAAACCAGAGGTCCAAGTCAATCTGGGTCAGACCATTAATTGCTAAGTTATTTTGATAAATTTAACCTTTTCGAGTCACTATCTCCCCATACGTTCTAGTACAATTAGTCTAGAGCAGTGTTTTTCAAACTTTTTTAATCTCCCTGCACACTTGAA
The DNA here is from genome assembly GCA_963574355.1 of Loris lydekkerianus. Lineage (NCBI taxonomy): Eukaryota > Metazoa > Chordata > Mammalia > Primates > Lorisidae > Loris > Loris lydekkerianus. The sequence goes on along the minus strand of CAUYPK010098516.1, from coordinate 3,699 downwards.
CCTATAGTTAAACTTCCATGGCATACTTAAATTATGTTGATAAAAAAAAAAAAAGTTAAAAAAGAATATACTTATTGTGCTTTGAATTTCTTTTGAAAATAATTTACTGTACGCAGCTATGATTTAATTAAAAAAAAAAGAAAAAAAAATTTACTTAATGATCTTTACAAATTTCTGCAGCACACCAGTGGAAAATCACCAGTCTAGACATTTCCAAAGTTGCCTTCAAGGTCTTGAAGTCTATGAGATATTGTAGGGGAAAGATTAGAATCAAACAGATCTGAGTTTAAATTATGGTTTCATGCCCAGGTGCAGTGGCTCATGCCTATAATCCTAACACTCTGGGAGGCCAAGGTGGGTGGATTGCTTGAGCTCAGAAGTTTTAGACCAGCCTGAGCAAGAGTAAGGTCCCATCTCTACTAAAAATAGAAAAACTAGCTGTGTTAGGTGCCTGGAGTCCCAGCTACTCGGGAGGCTGAGGCAGGAGGATCAATTGAGCCCAGGAGTTTACGGTTTCTATGAGCTATGATGACACCATAGCACTCAACCCAAGAGGACAGAGTAATACTCTGTTTCAAAAAAATAATAAATAAACAAATAAAGTTATGGTCTCATTATTTACTAGCTTTGTGAACTTGGGCAAGTTGCTTAATATCTCAGAGCCCTGGTTTCTTGTGCGTAAAACAGAAATGGTAGCAGTTTTTATTTCACAAGGGTCCTGTGATGTTTAAGTGCAATGATGTCAGTAAAACATTTGACACAGGGTAAATTCTGGTTTTACGTCCTATTTCTTACCGATTCTTTCTTCTCTTTTGTGGCAGAAGCTACAGAATACCACTAATCCTGATGAGAAGGTTAATACCCTAGATAGTAACCTCATCAATGCTATGTTCTAGCCAACCGAGATAAAACTAGAAGGTCTAAACGCAGGCCCAGTCAAACATGGGACTAGTCACTCACCTGAAAGACCTTGCCTACTTATAATTGAACATGTCCTGGTGCCAGATGCACTTCTGAGCATGCCCTGCCATCATCAGGTGACATGTGTTTAGTGACCAGCAGTTATTTTTAATTCAAATCTAGTGATTAAGGTTGAACTTCAGTATCTAACTCCTTCTCCCCCCATAAATCACAGAAAAGCGTTCAGAAGTGAGTTTTAAGTGTGTCAGTTAACACTATCCCCCCTTACCTGATGTAGACATTGACATTCATTGATTTGCTGAACTAAATCAGTTGATTCCACTGCTATTTATGCCTTTTTTTTTTTTTTTTTGCAGTTTTGAACCTTCCACCTCTGGCATATAGGCCTGGGCCCTACTTCTTTGAGCCACAAGTGCTGCCCTGTGCCATATTTTTCAATACTAAGACCTACCTCGCCCCAGGTGGGATACTAGGCACTCAATAAACATTTCTTTGCTTTGTTAGGATGAGGGAGCCCTACTTTACCGCTAGGTGTGGCTGCATTAAAAAAACATTATCAGGAAGAACATGATGAAACAAGGTCACCTAGAGAAACTAGAAAGCACGCGACATTAGTTATCTATGGCTGTTCAACAAGTTACCCCAAACTTAGTGCTTTAAAACAATCCACACTATTTCACACAGTCTGTAGGACTCAGAAGGAACCTGGGAGCAGCTTAGCTAGGCGGTTCTGGATCAGCAAGGGCCACAAAAATTGCAGATGACAGGAGGCCAGGATCCTCGGGGTATAGGGGTTGGCATGTATGTACATGTCATTGGACAGAAAAAGAAGTCCGACTTTGGGTCATGGAGGGGACACTGGGCAGCAATTCTAACCAAAAATAAAGAGAGCGGGCGGCACCTGTGGTTCAGTGAGGAGGACGTCGGCCCCATATACTGAGGGTGGCAGGTTCAAACCCAGCCCCGGCCAAACTGCAACAAAAAATAGCCGGGCATTGTGGTAGGCACCTATAGTCCTAGCTACTCAGAAGACTGAGGCAAGAGAATTGCTTAAACCCAAGAGGTGGAGGTTGCTGTGAGCTGCGATGCCACAGCACTCTACCGTGGGCAACAAAGTAAGACTCTGTCAAAGCAATAATAATAATAAAAATAAAAAGAGAGAAAGAAAGAAAGATATCACGGTGAAGATCAGAAAACAAGTAGAAAGTGTCCAATGACCCTGTTAAGAAGGTGGGCAGAGCGTCTGGCCACTGGAAGTCTGACCCCAGCGGACAGAGTAAAGACAGGGAAGAGCCTGGGAAGGGTCAGAAGCTGTGGATTCCAGAAGGACTGGTACTAGCCCTCTGGGAGAGTAGAGGGCTTGGGCTGGGGGAGGCATAGTAAACGCAGCTGAATCATCTCCAAGACAGCCTCCTGCTCCAGTACTTGAGGGTGCTAAGGGGTGGACGGATTGGCAGTTGGTGTGTGACATGCACCATCTTCTAGGACCCTCAGCTTGTGGCTCTTTTTTCATCAAAGAGAATAATTCAAGTGTTGCATTTGGTCCAGCCTTCACTCTTGTCTTCTTTCCCTTGGACCTTTGATCAAGAAGTTTAACCTAGACATAAGTCTTGGAGTGGCCATGCAACTGGGTGTGGCTGGGATTATTTTATACTTTGGTAATTTACATCTTAGTATTGTAATTTAAAAATAAAAACAGGGCAGTGCCTGTGGCTCAAGGAGTAAGGCACCAGCCCCATATAACAGAGGTGGTGGGTTCAAACCCAGCCCCAGCCAAAAACTGCAAAAAAATAAAATAAAATAAAATAATAAAAAATAAAAACAGAAGGCCTGGGCCAAGTGTTGTGGCTCATGCCTATAATCCCAGCACTCTGGAAGGCCAAGGCAGATTGCTTCATCTTAGGAGTTCAAGACCAGCCTGAGCAAGAGTGGAACCCCATCTCTAAAACTAGCTGGGCATTGTGGTGGACACCTAGTCCCTGCTACTTGGCAGCCTGAGGCAAGAGGATCGCTTGAGCCCAAGAGTTTGAGGTTACTGTGACCTATGACTCTGCAACACTCTACCCAGGATGACAGACAAAAATAAAAATAAAAAATAAAATAGGGCAATTCCCGTAGCTTAGTGGTCAGGGCGCCAGCCACATACACCAAGGCTGGCAGGTTCACACCCAGCCCAGGCCAGCTAAAACAAAAATGACAATTGCAACAAAAAAAATAGCCAGGTGTTGTGGTGGGCACCTGTAGTCCCTGCTACTTGGGAGGCTGAGGCAAGAGAATCACTTAAACCCAAGAGTTTGAGGTTGCTGTGAGCTGTGATGCCACGGCACTCTACCCAGGGCAACAGCTGGAGACTCTGTCTCAAAATACAAAACAATACCCATGAAGGCTATGTTAACCAGTTTGATTAAAATATTTCAAATTGTATATAAAACCAGCACATTGTACCCCATGACTGCATTAATGTATACAGCTATGATATAATTAAAAAAAAAATACAATACAACAAAATAAAATAAAAACAGAATGAACCCCCCCCAAAAAAAAATAAAAAAAAAATAAAATGGAAAAATGTTTCTATGCCAATAGCAATGAAAAAATATTAAATAACTAAAAAAACCCTGACAAAAGTGCAGGAGATATTAAAGCAAGCTATAAAATTTTATTAAGAAAGATAAAAATGATTTAAGTAAATGGAAACATTATGATGTTTCAGAATAGGAAAAATAATTAAAAACTAGTTAATAATTACTAGTTCTTTTAAATATTTTATTGTTGTAA
>CAUYPK010098515.1:0-14792 GCA_963574355.1 Loris lydekkerianus | reverse complement strand
ACCACCACAAAACCCCTCCCCGTGGCTTCCTCCCCGGCCTGCCCCCCCGCCGCGGCGGGGTGGGGGTGTGGCCGGCGCCCGCCGGCGGGGCGGGGTGGGGGGGGGGGGGGGGCGCCCCCCGTAGTGAGCCCAGGCTGGATTCAAACCCGCCAGCTCCAGTGCATGTGGCTGGCACCCTACCCACTGAACTATAGGTGCTGAGCCTCTTACTCATTTTCTTTTGTGACCACTTCTGCAGTACACTCCTTGAAGACTGAACACTCCTTATAGCTATCTAAATACAAAATTGCAACCAATTTAAAGACCTTAATTGGCTTTATTTCTAATTCTTGAATCAGGCAATGCTTCATTCCAGAAAATATAATGTTCCAATGAGCCAACCAGAGTTTAGTTTTATAGGCAGAAAAGGGCCAAGAAAAGCAGAAACAGACAACAAAATGCAGATTGGTTGATTCAAGGTTATATTTCTTGTAAGATTAAAGCAAAGGGAACTTCCTATCATGCTGGTTGAAACAGGCCTTTTTGGAGATTTGGCTATTATATTTCTCACTCCTGATTTCTTAGAAGGTCAGATAAACAAGTTAGTTTCTATTTGGTTACATGGAACTTCAGCTTTAGTGAATCCATAGTGGTTTGATCTGCTTGACCTAGTGCAGCATCTTGGTCCAAACCAATGCCTTCTATGAGTTTTATTTAACACAGTTCACTTCCTGCTCATACAAATGTAGAACTGGGCAGCACCTGTGGCTCAGTGGGTAGGGCGCTGGCCCCATATGCTGACGGTGGCGGGTTCAAATCAGGCCCTGGCCAAACTGCAACAAAAAAATAGCCAGGTGTTGTGGTGGGCACCTGTAGTCCCAGCTACTCAAGAGGCTGAGGCAAGAGAATCACCTAAGCACAAGAGCTGGAGATTGCTGTGAGCTGTGATGCCATGGCACTCTACCAAGGGCAACAAAATAAGACTCTGTCTCTAAAAAACAAAAAAAAAAGTTTAGAACCAAAGTAAAGCTTAACTAATTGAAGATTATTTCATCTAAACTTGTGATTTCTTTGGTAATACAATTCCCTCAAAAATAGAAAACATCTCATTAATTTGTTTCCAGTAAATTCCAAGTACCAGTGACCACACCCAAATTACTTCTCTAGATCTGGTTCTGAGAACTAACTTATTTGCTTCCTTTTCTTTATAGTTTTCTCTCAAACTCAGATGGCACCTCAAGGCCATCTGAACAAATGGTTTGGTTTTAATAAAAAGACTGCACTCTTCATCAGATCTTTGCTGCAGGGTTGCACTGCCACATTTAACGGAGAATTCTTTTTTCTTTTTCTTTTCTTTTTTTTTTTTTTTTTTGTGTGACAGAGTCTCAAGCTGTCACCCTGGGTAGAGTGCAACCTCCAACTCTTGGGCGTAAGTGAGTCTCTTGGCCTCAGCCTCCCAAGTGCTGGGCACTATGGGCGCCTGCCACAACACCCAGCTATTTTTTTAGTTGTAGTTATTGTTGTTTGGCAGGCCCAGGCTGGATTTGAACCTGCCAGCTCTGGTGTATGTGGCTAGCACCCTAGCCGCTTGAGCTACAGGCACAGAGGCTTAATTGAGAGTTCTTAATGGGCTTTTCTCCTCTCAAAGTTTTAGGTTTTTTTGGTGGTTGGTTGTTTGTTTGCATCTCCTAGCTCAGTCCTATTTCCAGTTTTTGAGTGTAGAATAAATAGGCTTTTACAACTTCGAAGACTATCTTTATTCCCTTTCATTTTTGCTTGTAAACTGGTCAGTTTTTCCAAGGAATCATAGTTTTCTAGTAACAAATTGTTATAAGCAGCAAAGAATTCAACTCTAACACACATGAACATTCTGTCTCTTTATAATGGCTTCCCCTAGAGCAGCAGTTGTCATCGAGACCCACAGGAACTGTATTAAAGGGCTGCAGCATTAGGAAGGTCGAGAACCACTGCCCTAGAGCTATAGGCTCAGCAGATACTTGGTGGCCTTCCAAATGATTGTGGGCAACAGTTTTAGGAAATATTTTGCCCCTACATGTCATGGGTCACCATTGCTGCAGCCTATTCTGTTTTCTTGCCTCTGCTTGCACAACTAGTGAATGCCACATATTTTAATTATTTCATCCATTAGCACTCATTCTGGCACCAATTTCTGTATTAATTAAGGTAAGTAAATACTGTTGAAAATAAATCCAAAATGTATAGTGACTCAAAGATGATGGAAATTCATTTTCCATTCACATAACTGTCTAAGGCAGTTGTTACGGGTCAGTAAATGGTTCTTTGCACATGTGATTCAGGAATCAGACTTCTTTATCCTATGACTTTGCCACACCTAAAATTTCACCATTATCTGTATTCAGCTTCACAAGGTAAAGTGAGTGTGAAGGAGCATACGGGCTGATTAAAAGGATGACCCAGAAATCATCCACACAACTTCCATGCATGTTCCATTGGCAAGAACTCAGTCATATGGCCAGTTACAAGGGAAACCAAAAGATGAGTCCCAGGCTGAGCACTCATTTTCTAGAAACAACTCCATAGTTACAGGGATTGGCAGACTACTGCTGGCAGATCAAATCTGGCCCACTGCCTATTTTTATAAATAAAGTTTTATTGGAACACGGCCATGCTCATCCAGGTATGTATTATCTATGGCTGCCTGCTTTTGCACTACAACAAACAGTTCAATAGTTGCAACAGAAACCACATGATCCGCAAAACCTAAAATATTTCCAATCTGGTACTTTTGTGGAAAAAAATGTGTCAACCCCTGCCTTATACTGTAGAAGCTGGAACTATTATTGCCATCTTGCTACCTCGAAGGGGGAGTCTGGAGCTGCTGGTGCCCCCCACAGGGAGGTGGAAAGGAAGCCAGTCAAACAGAAGGCAGAGCCCAGATGATGGAAAGAAACCAAGTCTTGATGACCTCATTTGAGCCGCAACTCCAGCCTCTTGCTACTCCTGAAGCTAGACCAACCTTGGGTTTTTTAGTCAGTTGATTCAATACATTTCCTTCTTTCCTTAAACCAGTTTGAATTGGGCTTTCTGTCTCAACAGCAAGGGCCCTAATCAATAACCTCTTCCACTCCAGCAATGGCAGGCAGTGGGAGAGGGAGTGATATCTGCCTTGTGCTTATAAGACACAATGAGGAAACTGCAGTCTCATTTAGCACTCCACTGCGTCGGACATGGACGCCAAACCAGTGCTACTGAGGCGTGAAACCACCATGTGACGCTTCTCCAGGTTAGCCCACTGATCACTGAGAGTTTCCTATGAATATTTCATGTCTCTATCTGAGTCGATAAAATTTCTCAAAGCAGGGGAGGTGAGAGTGAAAGGCAGGAGTTCATCGAGGCAGCTGCTTAATGACCCCTAAGTCCTGGGAGACCTTGAATAAAACTTGGCCAAAAAACAGATTTTTTTTTTTTTCAGTCCAGCGTGTCCTGGAAAGGCACTGTGTCATCTCCCACAAGGAAACATAATAAGCAGTCTCTCTTCCAGGCCGAGCCCTCGGTGCTCTCTGCAGGTGCACTGGCAGAGCACAGAGAGGTTGGCAAAGGCCAGGTGGCTTTGTTCCCCCTGCTGCCTCCTCCTTAGAAGTTGCTCGTTGCAGAGGGAGACGGTGGTATTATATAACAGGAGCTCAGCCTGATTCCACTGGATACAAGAAAACATCTAAATGACTTAAACACACAGCAGACTGAGAGACCAGACGGGCAAGGCATTGAAGTCATAATATATCCTAGGGTTCCTGTAAGGTATCCCTTATAAAAGGCATGCACTTGACTGGGCACCCATAGCTCAGTGGTTAGGGCATCAGCCACATGCTCGGGGCTGGTGGGTTCGAACCCCGCCCTGCCCTGCTAAACAAACAAACAAAAAAAAAAACCCAGCCATGTGTTGTGTCAGCTATAGTCCCAGCTACTAGGGAGGCTGAGGCAAGAGAATCACTTGAGCCCAAGAGTTGGAGGTTGCTGTGAGCTATGACACCATAGCACTCTACCAAGGGTGACAAAGTGAGACTCTGTCTTAATAAAAAAATGGAAATAAAATAAAAGTCACGTATGGCTTGGCACCTGTAGCACAGTGGTTACAGTGCCAGCCATATACATTGAGGGTAGAAGGTTCCAACCCAGCCCAAACCAGCTAAACAACAATGACAACTGCAACAAAAAAATAGCCGGGTGTTGTGTCAGGCGCCTGTAGTCCCAGCTACTTGGGAGGCTGAGGCAAGAGAATTGCTTAAGACCAAGAGTTTGAGGTTGCTGGGAGCTGTGATGCCATGGTACTCTACCAAGGGCAACATAGTGAGACTGTGTCTCAAAAACAAAGAAATAAATAAATAATAAAAGGCATGCACTTGTTGTATGATAAGACTCTTTTAGAGTAGGGTCAACAATAGCAAAGCCTGTATTCTAATAATTCTTGGCATGGGCCAACCAGCCTCTTTCCATGTATCTCCAAGAGCTTTGCAAACATTTGCTGTGAAATAACTTTATACACACACACACACACACACACACCCCCTATACTTTTAAAAATCACCCTTGAGAATGAATGCAAAGTGATTATATACACTCCCTTTTAATTAACAAATGTGTTCTTTTATAACCACATGTCTCTTGGGACATGAATAAGAAATTCAACACCCAGGAGATGGAAACAATTCCCACTGTTTTTTAACTCTTTGTAAAATTATGAGAACACAGTGTAAAGAATGTGGTTTCTGCGGCACAGCGCCTGTGGCTCAAGTGGCTAAGGCGCCAGCCACATACACCTCAGCTGCTGAGTTTGAATCCAGCCCAGGCCTGCCAAACAATGATGGCTGCAACCAAAAAAATAGCTGGGCATTGTGGCAGGTGGCTGTAGTCCCAGCTACTTGGAAGGCAGAGGCAGGAGAACCGCTTGAGCCCAGGAGTTGGAGGTTGCTGTGAGCTGTGGTGTCATGGCAGTCTACCCAGGGCGACAGTTTGAGGCTCTGTCTCAAAAAAAAAAAAAAAAAAAAAAGAATGTGGTTTCTGAGCAGAAGTATGTAGGACAAGAATGCTGTAAACCATTGAAATACAAAAAGGCAGAAACCCTGGCAGTCACAAGCATGTGGACACTCGTGCTTAAACCAAGCTGAGCTTGGTCATACCTGTACAGACCCCTCTGGGTCAATCTGTGAGGTCTCAGAATTAGAGGCAGACCAGAGAAAGTTTTATTCAAGGAAATAAACATTACTGGGGCCAAAAAGAAAGTTTAAATCATGGTCCTTGAGGAGAAAAGCACAAGGTCAGAGCTGGAATTAGATAGCTGAGGGGTAAGGCAAGAGCAGAAAAGTAAGCCAGAGCTGAGGTCAGGTAAGGAGGTCAAGTGCAAGGTGAGTCAGGGCAAATGGTTGTAGCAGGGAGAAAAAAAAGGAGATCAATTTCTAAAAATTGGCTCATGTGATTGTGGGGTTTGGCAAGTCTGAAATCCATTTAGCACTGGAAATTCAAATGAGCTTGTGTCGTAGACTTAAGTCTGAAATTTGTAGAGCTGGCTAACAGGATTTATATGCAGGCTGAGTTTCTATGTATAGTCTTGAGGCAGAATTCCTCCTTCTCCAGGAAACCTCAATCTTTGTTCTTCAGGCCTTCAACTGATTGGATGAGGCCCACCAATATTATGGCAGATAATCCACTTTACTTAAAGGGAACTGATTGCAAAGAGTACCCACATCTACAAAATACTTTCACCACAACGTCTAGACTAGTCTCTGACTAATCAACAGCCTACACAGTTGACACACAAGAGTAACCATCATGGGGTATTCAAAGATGCCCGGCAGAACCAGATATTTACAAAGTTCCTCACTCACAGAGATTTAAGGCTGGGAATCTAATAGAACCAGACAGTGGTCAAAGGTGACACCTGGGTCACCCAAAAAAGAGGCTAGAACTCAAGTCTCCTAAGCCCCAGTCCTGTGCTTTTTCAAACTCTGGATCTAGACATCCTAAGTCTCAGTGTGCCAACTCCCACACAGCTTCTTTTTTGATGAAACTTGGTTGAGTATAAAAACAGCCATGTGCCTTTAAATTTGTGCCAACTATATCAGATTCTAATCATCCAAATATCTATTTCTTCAATAACCTCAGGAGGAAGTTAGGGATAACAGAAGGCTAAGGACAACAACAAAAATGCAAAAGTTTCCAAGAGACTGGGAAACATATGTGGACTTGGAGCCTTGCCCTTATGGGTTTTATTTCCAAGCCATCTATATGCAACCAGCAATTCCTTTGGGAATTCTCATTTGCACCTATGTTCATCTGTTTGCAAAACTGAGTTACGTCAAGATGGGCCTGCATATCAAGATAGGGCTGTTCACTTTTCCGTTTGTCGGGCCTACAATGGTGAAATCAGCTTGTTTTTTGGCTTTTTGTGAATGAAATAACAGTGTTTGCTGTGTGGAACCATCTGGCCCATGCACAGCATGGAATGTTTGCATCAAACTCTGCCTGGCATCCCTCTGAGGTCAGAATCCTCCTATGACTGGGGTAGCTCCAGGAAGTGCTTAGAGCAACAAAAGACTTGGCAAAAATAATGCACAAGAGCATCATGAATGCAAAAATTATCTTCCCACAACAGAACAATTACCAGGCAAGCCAGGCACTTTTCTAAGGGAACCAGGGTATACTTGAAGAAATCACCCAGAGACCAAGGCAAAGAGAAAACGATCTGTTACCATTCTTCCAATTTTATTTCTTTGAAATCATTTGTTTTCGGTGTGTGGGTGTTGCTATGCTATTTTTTTCCCTAGCAGAATGATAACCAGGAAAGCCTGGTTATACTTCAATTGAGCAAGTATTTGTCAATTTGAGTGGTAGTTAGTAAATAATAACAATAGCTACTAGGGCACTTATTATTTTATGTGCCAAGGAATATTCGGACCATTTCACATGAACCAACTCATTGAATCCTCACAACCACCCTATGAGGCAGATCTCATTAATATTTTCATTTTTTTAAGTAGAAGATGAAACATGTGGCCAGGCATGGTGGCTCATGCCTGTAATCCTAGCACTCTGGGAGACCGAGGCACCGTGATCGCTTGAGCTCATGAGTTCAAGACCTGCCTGAGCAAGAGTGAAGACTCCATCTCTAAAAAAAATAGCAGGGCATTGTGGAGGCCGCCTATAGTCCCACCTACTCAGGAGGCTGAGGCAAGTGGATTGCTTGAGCCCAGGAGTTGAGGTTGCTGTGAGCTATGACACCATGGCACACTACCCAGGACAACAAAGTGAAACAGTCTCAAAAAAACAAAAAAAAGAAAGAAAAGAAAAGAAAACAAAAGAAAACAAAAGAAAAGAAAAACATACAAGGAAGGGGGAGGATGGGCGGAGGGAGGGTGATTGGTGGGATTACACCTGCAGTGCATCTTACAAGGGTACATGTGAAACTTAGTAAATGTAATATATAAATGTCTTAACACAATAACTAAGAAAATGCCAGGAAGGCTATGTTAACCAGTGTGATGAAAATGTGTCAAACAGTCTATACAACCAGTATATGGTGCCCCATGATCACATTAATGTACACAGCTGATTTAATAAAAAAAAAAAAAAAAGAAAGAAAGAAAGAAAGAAAGAAAGAAAGAAAGAAAGATACAAAGGTTAAGATACAGAAAGATTAAATTTCCTAAACAAATACCATAGTTCATCAATTCTAAGATAAATTTTTGTCACATTTTAACACATCTTCTACTTAAAAAAATAAAAATATTAATGGTACCTGCCTCATAGGGTAGTTGTGAGGATTCAATGAGTTAGTTCATGTAAAATGCTCAGAATATTCCTTGGCACATGGTATAATAAGTGCCCTATTAGCTATTGTTACTATGTACTAATTGAAATTAGGCGGGGTCCCATAATTGATGGCATATTAGCATTGATCCATAATCTAATTGGCAGTATTTTTTTCTTCTTTAGTGATCTTGAAAATAACGATGCATCTTATAGTCAAAAGCATCTCAAATTTGATGAGAAATGGAAGACAAGAAAGCCAGGGGGAACCCAGGCAATTTGGCTCTGGAGTCTACGCTATCAGGCTAAGCAATGAGAAATTCACAGCTGCCCCAGTGAGAAGGGGAAGGAGAAAAATTAGGCTCTGATTTCAACAGAGAGTTCAGAAAGTATAATGAGTAGGATTTTGGAGATCTCACCGTTCACCTACTTATTACATTGGTCATTAAAAAAGCAAAATGTTTTTAGTTAGTTTTGAAATGGGAAAAAAAGCCAAGGCAACCTAAGCCAGTATCTATCTCCATCTTTGTTATTGTTGTTGTTTTTAATCCTCAATGCTTTTTAATTTTTTTTGTCATGTCCTGAGAAGAAAATCAGTGCCTTTTGATAAACAAAAATCTCATACTGGTTCCCTCGTTCTGACGACCCCAAGAATTCTGATACTGTTTGCTGACCTGACCATCACCCCACTCATAGTGAGACTATTTGAACTGAAAAAAAGCCCCAAACTTTCTTGTTCTGTATACAATTATGCATGTGATTTGATCTGCCTTTCTCTTTTCTTATCTTCTCAAGCATAATAATACTTATACAGCACTAAACTTACAATTTTTTAAAAGAGTGAGGGTAAGTCAAAGGATAAAAAGAGTTAAGTTTGTGTGTTGTTTAGGATCATTTTTGTTTTGTTTTCTATTTGGGTTGGTAAGGAAGGAAGTTCTCATCTTTTAAAAAGAAAATCTGTAATTTTAACCAATTTATTATTCTCAGTTTTTCTAGCAACAACACGTTGATTTTGTTGCCCAGGAAACCAGTGGAAGTTTCTGGAGAATTAATTACCTCATTCCAAACCAAGGGGTCACTAAACACTCTCTTTTCAGCTCTGTTTTTCTGTGAAACAAAGGCCATTCCTTGCAGCTCACCTGAGTCTCTCTAGAGTCTGAAACCTGAACCCCTGCTCATTCCTGGGACTTCTCACTTCCTGCTGCAAACCATATGTTAGGTTATAAGGGGAAAACCCTATAGTTACAGTTGGGAAGGGTGGAGGAGGAAGGATGAGGTCACAAATCCCTGCAGGAGGCAATCACAGCTCTAACCCAAAGCTGCTAGAAAAACATGTTCCAATAAATTAGATAGATTGTTTTCATAGCCCTTCAACATCAACATTTTCCTCTTTACGATTTGAAGTGTCTTTTCCTCTACTCTGCATCATAAGTGGGATCTTTCTCGACTTCTGCAACACTAGTAACTAGCAGGCCCTGATCTGTAATCTGCCTGGATTTTCTTCCCTGCACCTGGAAATTTCTTTTAATGAGATGCATTTTTTTATTTCCCTCTTTTCTTTGATGGAGACCAAATACAGAGGGCCTGCAGGGAAATGGGGCCTCCAGAGTCACTCATCTAGACTAGAGCCTCCTGGGAGGGGGCTTTGGAGGTGCTGAGGACTCATTTAGCTCTGTAGCAAAAGATGCTCAAGGTTTCAAGAGGAGCACACCAGGACAGTGATGGAGACTGGCCTTGTACCAGGCTACAAAGCTAAGCCAGGAAAAAACTACCTCTTTGAATGAGAACATAGTTCTTGTCCCTTAAGTGGAGGCAAGAGCAGTGTTTCCTTAAAGATAACTGGCAGAAAACTGACTCACATCAGGGTGGTGGAGGAGAAAAGAAACTGGCTTTCAAATCTGGCAGACCTAACTTTGAATCCTGACTCTGCCTCTTGCTTAGCTAGGTGACCTGCAGTGAATTACCCATGTTATCTGAACCACTGTTTCCTCTTTTGTAAAATGAAGATAACAATGTAAAATAGGAATATTATAAAAATTAAGTTATATCATATTTTATGGTGCCTGGCACACAAGGCATTGAATTATTGTCCTGCCCCATGGAATACACCATGAAGATCTCTCTGACTTCACATCACATGAGAGAATCAGGGCAGCACCCTTGAGAGGGGTGCCTCTGTTTTCTATTCGCCAGCAAAGCTCAGTCTTATTCAATTCCTCAGCCTACCTCAGCTGCTTCTCTCTGGGGCCTGGCGGGCCTCAGGAGTTAGATCTGTGCTTATTCCATGTCCCCTAATAGGAGACTAGGCACACAGAAGCTGCTGGCCTTGCAGGAACTGTGTTGCTTGGGCTAGTCAGGGTTAAACACCGTGCATAGTTCATTGTTTTGTGCACTTTCAAAACCAACTTAGAGGAATATCGTCCCTTTCTTCCAGCTCTATTCCCATGAACTTATTTCCTTAATAAGCACATTTTAGAAGTCACTTGGTCCATTTCTGCTTCCATTAATCCTTTCTATACCGTAGAAGAAGCCTTTAAAACTCCAGTTCTGCCAGATTGGGAAGCCCCACCTCCTCTGGGAAGCCCCCTCTGGTTGTCCAGCACACACTGTGCCCTCCCTTCTCTGAACTCCTCCAACAAGGCTAATCAGCACCATATGGCGTAGCAGGGAACATTGTTCTTCCTTCATAGGGCTGTACTCTTCTCTCTGGATTACTGTTAAGACCCTTAACTAGGGTTGCTAGATAAAATACAGGATGCCCAGTTAAACATAAATTTCAGATAAACAACAGAAAACTCGTTAGTGTGGGTATGCCTCAAGTATTGCATCCCATATTAGTATTTGCTAAATCTGGAAGCAGGAAGGCATCTGCAGCAGCACCCAGCAGGGATATAAAACTGGGGCCACACCATAAATAATTACTGATAACGACAATAACAACAATAATGGCCAATGTTTACCTAAGACCACGCACTTACAGCCACCAGATACTGTACTAAATACTTTACATCGACTATGTCAAAGAAAGGGCACAAAAATGTGTTTATGTAAGCATGTCATTAACAATGCAAGCTAGAATAGGACTTTGTTAAGGCAAGGTACCTTCAAGACAAAGAAGGGACTCTGAGACACATAGCCTAGCATTGCCACTTACTATTCCTAGGACCTTGGGCATTTACCTAATCTCTCCTTATTCTCCACATTTATAAAATGATGATGCTAACAGGTTTTTCCTCCGGGAACTGTAGTGAAAATTAAATAAGATAATACACTAAGGGGATAGCACAGTTCCCAGCAAATTTAAGTTCCCAGGAAATGGTAAACATTGTGGTGGTGGTGGTGGAGTTGGTGTTGTTCTGGTGGAACTTAAAGAGGGAAGCCTTTGGCTTGAGTGGTCAGTGGAGCCTTCAAGAACTGATAAGTTGGCTCAGCGCCTGTAGCTCAGTGATTAGGGCACCGGCCGCATGCCCCCGTGCTGGTGGGCTTGAACCTAGCCTGTGCCTACTAAACAAACAAACAAACAAAAAAAGAGAGAAAGAAAGAAAAAACGGGCATTGTGGCCAGAGCCTGTAGTCCCAGCTCCAAGGGAGGCTGAGGCAAAAGAATTGCTTGAGCCCAAGAGTTTAAGGTTGCTGTGAGCTGTGATGTCACATCACTCTACCAAGGGTGACATAGTGAAACTCTGTCTCAAAAAAAAAGAACTGATAAGTTTGACAAGTCATAGGAAATTCCCAGGACAGCAAGAAAGCAGGGTACATTTTTAGGATATGATGAGTAGACTTACCTAGCTGTTTCAGTTTGCATAGGATTAATTCAAAAATCTTCTTACCATCAAAATGCTCTGTTAATCTAAATAAACCTAGAACCTCATAGCTAAAAAAATTACCTGCCTTGACTAGAGAAATGTATAAGTCTAAGGGCATAAGTTGAGTATTTAGTGACATGATAAGAAAGAAGGAAAGAAAAAGAAAGAAAGAAAGAAAGAAAGAAAGAAAGAAAGAAAGAAAGAAAGAAAGAAAGAAAGAAAGAAAGAAAGAGCGAGCGAGCCAGGTACAGTTGTGACCCTTGGTGACATCTGTCATTGCACCTCATTTTGAAGCTTATCATAAGATGAAATTGGCCAAGGCACCTAGGTGTTTATTAACTACTAACCTATTGATTGACAAGAAAAAGAGTTGCATTCTTTGGGTAATGAACCTTGAGGATCCTCTCCAAACATTTCTCTGCCCTCCTCTCCTGCTGGAAGACCTGGGTACAGAAGTCTGGGCCCAGGGCTCAGGACCTTTTGCTAGATCTGAGTTTCTGCTGAGATTTCTGCTCCAAGCTGGGACTGTGGGAATGAAACCAGAGAGGGTGCCAGATGGCAGGGTGTGGGAAGTCTGGGGCTGGAAAGGGATGGCCAAGATAAACAAGCGACTGGAGGTCTGAAAAATGAATGGATAAACATCCAGACCAAAGTCAACAGTGCTGGAGAATCCAACCCTGTCTCCAGCCCGGGAGGTTTTGACATGTGAGTTCAGTCTCAAGTCCTTGAAAGAACTTTTGTACATCTGATTCTTAAGCATCCCTGCCTTTGAGGGGGTTTGAGGGTGGGGGAGAGATCGCACAGTTCTTGTAGCAGTGCAGGAATTGTTAGATTTTCATCAGTATGCTTTTCAGTAAGATTACTATTTAAAAATCAGTAGATGCAGTACGTTGAGCTCCATAGAGACAGTGTCAGGGCAAGGGAGATCCAGACAGGCACTGGGCGACTCTGTGCCTCGCTGAGGAAAAATAGCTACACACGGGCAAAGGAGATCCTAAGAAGCCGAGAGGCAAAATGTCATCATATGCATTTTTTGTGCGAACTTGTCAAGAGGAGCACAAGTAAAAGCACCCAGATGCTTTAGTCTACTTCTCAGACCAGAGTTTTCTAAGAAGTGCTCAGAGAGAGGGAAGATCATATCTACTAAAGAGAAAGGAAAATTTGAAGATATGGCCAAGGCGGACAAAGACCCATTATGAAAGAGAAATGAAAACCTGTATGCCTTCTGAAGGGGAAACCAAAAAGAAGTTCAAGGATCCCAATGCACCTAAGAGGCCTCCTTTGGCCTTTTTCTTGTTCTGTTCTGAGTATCGCCCCCAAATCAAAGGAGAACATCCCGGCCTATCCATTGGTGATGTTGCAAAGAAGCTGGGGGAGATGTGGAATAACACTGCTGCGGATGACAAGCAGCCTGATGAGAAGAAGGCTGCAAAGCTGAAGGAAAAATACGAAAAGGATATTGCTGCAGACTGAGCTAAAGGAAAGCCTGATGCAGCGAAAAAGGAGTCATCAGGGCTGAAAAAAGCAAGAAAAAGAAGGAAGAGGAGGAAGAGGAGGAAGATGAAGATGAAGATGATGATGAGAATAAGTTGGTTCTAGCACAGTATTTTTTCTTGTCTATAAAGCATTTAACCCCCCAGTACACAACTCACTCCTTTTAAAGAAAAAAATTGAAACGTGAGGCTGTGTAAGATTTGTTTTTAAACTGTACAGTGTCTTTTTTTGTATAGCTAACACACTATCGAATGTGTCTTTAGATAGCCCTGTCCTGGTTTATTTTCAGTTGCCACTAACCTTGCCTGGTGCAGTATGGGGGTTGTAAATTGGCATGGAAATTTAAAGCAGGTTCTTGTTGGTGCACAGCACAAATTAGTTATATATAGGGATGGTAGTTTTTTTATCTTCAGTTGTCTCTGATGCAGCTTATATGAAATAATTGTTGTTCTGTTAAGTGAATACCACTCTGTAATTGCAAAAAAAAATTGCAACTGTTTTGTTGATATGCTGAATGTTTCTAAGTAAATACAGTTTTTATTTAAAAATAAAATAAAATAAATAAAAATCAGTAGATGACTGGATATTGGTTGATACTAAACTAATATTAGTTGTTTAGGTGTGGTAATTTTGTTTATATTTCAAAGAATCTTTGTCTTTTAGAGCTACATATCAAACTTTTTTCTTTTTTTGAGATAGATCTGTTGCCCTGGGTAGAGTAATGTGGCATAGCTCACAGCAACCTCAATCTCTTGGACTCAGGCGATTCCCTTGCATCAGTTACCCCAGTAGCTGGGACAGGGACCCCTGAAGTCACTGGCTAGTTCTTCTATTTTTAGTAGAGATGGGGTGTCACTCTTGCTCAGGGTGGTCTCAAACCCCTGAGCTCAAGGGTGGTGCCTGTGGCTCAGTGAGTAGGGCGCCTGCCCCATATACCGAGGGTGGCGGGTTCAAACCCAACCCCAGCCGAACTGCAACCAAAAAACAGCCGGGGGTTGTGGCGTGCGCCTGTAGTCCCAGCTGCTCGGGAGGCTGAGGCAGAAGAATCGCAGAAGCCCAAGAGCTGGAGGTTGCTGTGGGTCCTGTGACTTCACGGCACTCCACCGAGGGTGGTAAAGTGAGACTCTGTCTCTACGAAAAAAAAAAAAAAAGTTTCTTTTAATTAACCAAGGGTAGGCTTGTTGGCTTATGCCTTTAATCTTAGCAATCTCTGAGGTCAAAGTGGGGGGATCCCTTGAGCTTAGGAGTTAAAGACCAGCCAGAGCAAAAGCAAGAGACCATCCCTGCAAAAAATAGAAAAATTAGCTGGGGCTCAGCACCCATAACTCAGTGTTTAGGGTGCTGGCCATCTACACTGGGGCTGGCTGGTTCGAACCTGGCTGGGGCCTGCTAAACAACAATGACAACTATAACAAAAAAAAAAGCCAGATGTTGTAGCAGGTACCTGAATTCCCAGCTACTTGGGAGACTGAGGCAAGAGAATCACTTAAATGCAAGAGTTTGAGGTAGGCTGTGAGCGGTGATGTCACAGCACTCTACTGACAGCAATATAGTGAGACTCTTTCTCAAAAGAAAAACAAAATAGTCTCGGCACCCGTAGCACAGTGGTTATGGCGTCAGCCACATACACAAGGCTGGTGGGTTTGAACCCAGCCGGGACAAGCTAAACGACGACAACTGCAACAAAAAATAGCCGGGCATTGTGGTGGGCACCTGTAGTCCCAGCTAC
>CAUYPK010098514.1:0-19742 GCA_963574355.1 Loris lydekkerianus | reverse complement strand
ATCATAATCAATTTCACTAAAGTTAATATGAAGGAGAAAATTCTGAAAGCTGCCAGACGAAAGAAAACCATCACCTACAAGGGGAAGAATATTAGAATAACTGCAGATCTCTCTGCTGAAACCTTTCAAGCTAGAAGAGGATGGTCATCAACTTTTAATCTCCTAAAGGCACAGTATTTACATACCAAATACTCGGTTCTCTTAGAATAGTTTTTTTAAATGTTCTTTCCTGAAAAAGAATAAATCTCAGAATCAGTCTCAGATTAGAAAACTAAGACATTAAAAATATGTTGTACAATTATAATTTAAAATCAATGTTTTATAAAGACAATAAGAAAATAAAGGTATTAGGTGCAAGGGAGTAATAGGTATGTAAAAAACTGAAAAACAACATGAGTTTTACACATCAGAACAAAATTCAAACTGGCAAAGTTAAATTGGACTGTGCTTGACAAAAAAATTATTCAGTTCTGTGGAATATTATTGAGTTCTGTGGAATTCAGTTATTCTGCCTGTGGAATTCAATTATTCAAGCTATGGAATCTCCGTTTGAATTTCTAACACTTCTGAAATATGAACTGACCCCTTCTCTGGACAAACAGAGGTAGCTTGGATTTCTGAGCATTTATTTTAAATGTAGAATCTGGTAAGATAATAAAATTTAATCATTTACTCCTATCTCTAAGCTAGTGAGTCTGTATTTGTTTCTTGGTAAGATAAATGTTCATGCACCAGATGCAGTGGCTCATGCCCATAATCCCAGCACTTGGGAGGCTGAGGCAGGTGGATTATCTGAGCTCATGAATTTGAGACCAACCTGAGCAAGAGCGAGACCCTGTCTCTAAAAAATAGCTGGGCGCTGGGCAGCGCCTGTGGCTCAGTGGGTGGGGTGCTTGCCCCATATACTGAGGGTGGCAGGTTCAAGCCTGGCCCTGGCCAAACTGCAACAAAAAAATAGCTGAGCATTGTGGCAGGTGCCTGTAGTCTCAGCTACTCAGGAGGCTGAGGCAAGAAAATCGCCTAAGCCCGGCAGTTGGAGGTTGCTGTGAGCTGAGACGTCACGGCCCTCCACTGAGGGCAATAAAATGAGACTCTCTCTGTCTCTATAAAAAAAAAAAAAAAAAAAAAAAAAAATAGCTGGATGGCAGGCACCTCTAGTCCCAGCTATCTGTGAGGTTAAGGCAAGAGAATCACTTGAAGCCAAGAGTTTGAGGTTGTTCTGAGCTAAGATGCCATGACATTCTACCAAGGGTGACCAAGTGAGACTCTGTCTCAGAAAAAAAAAAAAAAGATACATGTTTATTATAATGAGAATGTGAGAGAAATAGGAGAGCTGGAGCTATGAAGGGAAATGACAGGTATTTGGAACTATTAGGAAATCAAGCAAGTCAAAGGCTGCATAGTCATTAAAATAAAAAGTTAAAATCAAGACATACAAAGCACAGATAGGAGAAAAATAAGTTACAAGAATAAAGGAACTGAATTTCTTTGCTTAAAAGGAGTGGAGATGAGGGGATGGATCCGGGAGCTATTTACAAGAGAGACTTCCATAGAAGGATGGAAATAGAAAACTGACAACCGTACCCTGATCCCCATAAATGCATCTATGTACAAAGTTATGATTTAATAAAAAATAATTTAAAAAAAAGAAAAGAAAACTGACAATCAAGGAAAAGCGGAAAGGTAGCTGCGATAGCTACCCCAAAGTCTTAGAAGCATGAAATAGTACAAGGTTTTTTCTTTTTACTTTAAATTTCAAGAAGGGTATATCTGTTTGGGTGCCTCTTCTCCAAACAGCAGTTCTGGGCCCCTTCCATCATGTGGCTCTGCCCTTTTCAACTGAAGCTTTCCAAAAGTGGCAAAGGAACATGGAGAAGCACTTGTGGGAGGCTTTTAGGAGCTTGCCTGGAAGCAGAACACATGGTTGCACTCACTGTTAGAACACAGTCACATGCCTTACCTGACTGCAAGGAAGACTTAAAAATATAGTTTAGCTGTGAGCCCAGAGAGGGGAAAGAGGTTTTGACCAACATGTCACAGTCTATGCCATAATGTCTCTTGAAAAGGAATATAGCTGCCTGTTAGAAGATAGGAGACTAGTGAGCTAATTGAGGAATTAAAATGGAAAGCACTGCTAATTTGAGAAGCCTACGTATGACATTTTTTGGTGGCAGAAAATGATCTGAGTCTGTCATCACTCCCTTTAAAGCAGTAGTTCTCAATTGGGATATTTACCCTCATCCCCCAGGGGGACCTGGGGCATTGTCTGGAGACATTTTTGGTTGTCACAACTTGGTAAACATTACAGCTGGCATTTAGTTGATGTAGAAGGCAGGGGTGCTCCTGAACACCCTGCACTGCCCAGGATAAAAATATGACTTGGGCCATAACATCAATAGTGAAAGAGTGAGAAAAAGAGTGAGAAAAAGACACACACAGGAAAACAATGTTTTCTAGAAATACATTATCTTTTTTTTTTTTTTTGCTGTTTTTGGCCAGGGCTGGGTTTGCACCCGGCACCTCCAGCATATGGGGTGGGTGCTCTACTCCTTTGAGCCACAGGTGCAGCCCCATTATCTTCTTAATATTATCAAATATAAAATGACAACATCTAAAGATAATTTTCAATATTTCAAAACCCCCACATAAAGTCAAATCTGCTCTCAAAAAGCTTTCCGAGCCTATGGCTGTTTCCGTTTTTGAGACCCAGCTCGGCAGGGCAGAACCCTCATTTTAGGCCCAGGTAAGCATCAAGGCCCAGTTTCAGCAGTGCACTGAACAAGCCCAGTACCTTTTACAAGCCCAGAGGTCACTACTTTCTTCATAAAATAGATACACGTACAAATAGACAATTCCGCATAGCAGTCAAGATATTGCTTGTCAGTATCTTGACAGCATAGCAGTCAAGATACAAGAGACTTTTGTGGAGTCTCATGTTTTGTTTAGAAAGGCTTCTGTGTATTTTGATGTCTGTTTATTTGCTGAATGGACCCATCATTCTGTGCCTGAGTGATTTCAGGTATTTGGGATAGGGACAGTCCCTATTTGGGATATGGATTGGTGACTTGTGTATGGCTTTAACACTCTTTAAAAAGTTGAGTGGAGGCTTGGTGCCTGTAGCTCAGCAGTTAGGGCGCTGGTCACATGCACCAGGGCTGGTGGGTTCGAACCTGGACAGGGCCTGCTAAACAACTATGACAACAATAACAAAAAAATATATAGCCAGGCATTGTGGTGGATGTCTGTAGTCCCAGCTACTAGGAAGCTGAGGCAAGAGAATCACTTAAGCCCAAGAGTTTGAGGTTGGTGTGAGCTGTGACTCCACAGCACTTGACCAAGGATGGCATAGTGAGACTCTGTCTCAAAAAACAAAAAAAAAGTTGAGTGGAAGTGAACATTTCTGAATAGGGGAAAATCATCACACACTTTTCTTTTGTTAATAAAATTATTGAGTTATTTATACCTAACAAAACTAGGAGACTTTCCCACTGTCAGGGACAAGGACAGCTTATTCAGTAAGAATGAGATTGAGGCATGGCTGTAAGTCACATAGTATTTATAGCCTTATTGATCTGGACCACCTGAGATTCCTCTGGCTCCACTATGCCAAATGTTGAGTGTTAGATCCCTACCGTGTCAAGTATTGCAGGAGGGGACAGACACCCATATACGACTGTGCCAAAAAGCCTACATCACTATGTTGTAAGCTCATTTTTCTTGGTTCTTTTTCCTCTTTAAAATTACTCACATTAGGGTCAGCGCCTGTAGCTTAAGCAGCTAGGGCACCAGCCACATACACCAGAGCTGGCAGGTTGGAATCCAGCCCGGGCCTGCCAAACAACTATGATAACTACAACCAAAAAATAGCCAGGCATTGTGGTGGGTGCCTATAGTCCCAGCTACTTGGGAGGCTGAGGCAAGAGAATTGCTTACGCCCAAGAGTTTGAGGATGTTGTGAGCTGTGATGCTACAGCACTCTACCGAGGATGACAGCTTGAGACTCTGTCTCAAAAAAAAAAAAAAAATTACCCACATTCATGAGCATAGCTTCTAAGAGTTATAAAATTAATATTTACTTTCATAAATTCCATATTTTCAAGAAATCTTTGGAAGGAGGATTGTGACCTAATGTCAGGACTTTTGGCTTTTCACAGCTGGAAAACCATAGCTAAGATCTCCGTCTTCCTCCCTCTGATGAATTTACACCAGTTAGATTAGCTGAAAAACAAGCCCTGGTTTAGGAGAGTGAGTTCTAGAAATTAGCCCAGATTGACATTGAGCCATATTTTTTAGTGCCTTCCTTCCATCCTCAGACCTGGAAGGGATTGTTTTTTGAGTTCCTCATCACCACTTCTCTGAATAATTTGGCTACATTTTCAGTTGTAGAAGAATAAAGAACACATGGAGAGCATCGTTTGTGTGCCAACTTGGGAACATACAGTCTTCCCTCAGTATCCATGGGAATTGGTACCAGGACACTTCCCGTGGTTACTAAAATCTGGTGACACTCAAATCTCTTATGTAAAATGGTGTATTTGCATATAACTATGCCCATCTGCCTGTATACTCTAGATCAGGTACAGCACCTAACACAATATAAACACCATGTAAATATTTGTTACACTATACTATTTTGGGAATAATGACAAGTTCAGTCCAAAGGCAATCATCCTTTTTCTTCCTGTATGTTTTTGATCTGGATTGAATCGGCCGATGTGGGACTTGCAGATACTGAGGGCCAGCTGTATTTATTAGGGAGAACATTTAGATATTTCCCAACTGGAAAAAATGTAGCTCTGCTAAGGGAAAGAGTTAGATGTATTTATTTACACAAATCTGTACCATGATTAACCCTGTATTTCATTTTTCCTTATTTGATGATGAGCTAATTTATGATATTAAATTAGTGATTACTGTAGTTGGCAAATGAGTACCACACAGAGATCATGCTGCCTAGGGTGCTTACTTAATATAATGTTTTAAGTTAAAATTCTGCCCGCAAGTCCAAGAATCAAAGTAAACATAAACCAGATAAATTATGACTGACTTTATTTGTGCAGATACAAAGATTATGGACATCTAACTGATTGTCTTGATGCCTTACTTTTGCACTTTTTGGGGGGTAAGGTTATGATACAGATACCCTGTTAAATCAATATTTGGGAATGAATTTTTTGAAGCAAGTGATTTATTCCATTATTATATTTATGAAACAGGTGTGATTGTCCAGCTTGACATCCATGTTAGTTCCGTATTCTGCCTTTCTGACAGGACATTTTATTTAATTATATTGAATAAAACCTAACAGAAGGTTTTAATTTCAGAATCTTTACCCTTAGATCTCATAAAACATTAAGTATCACTCTTATGTAACCATAATGCTGTCATGGTTTATCTGATTAAGAATTATTATGGCATTATATAGAGAGTATAATGTACTTCAGGTAATTAATTTTTCTCTGTGGACTAATTGAAAGGTGAAAAGCTTCCTTGATTCTACCAAGTAATAAATCTAATAACTAATACTTAATATGTTTCAGGCTTTTGTTCTTACTCTTCTAGGGAGCGACATCCATTTTATACAATGAGAGAGAAATAGGTTGGATCACAAACCCATTAACTCTGTTTGACAGCTTGTAGGAGTTCAGCATGTGAACTTTACAAGCAGACCTTCAGTTATCCATGTGTGATATAAAATGGACTCTCTGGAATGGGACCTTAAATGCTGGGGTGTAGTGTCCTTGTGCAGCATCTAACTTGGTGACCCTTCCTAGCCTTTGAGAGGTCAGGAAAATATACAGAGACCATGTACCAGGGGAATTGCATCCTGAGAAGCATCACTTGTCAAAAATGTGATCTATATTTCTCATCTTATAGCTTTTGTATAGCATACAAAATAAATATCAATGTACAAAATACAAAAATAAAATGAAAAGCTATAAAAATATAAAATATAACTTTAAAAGCTATAAAATAATTAGTGCCATTCTTTAAATTATTTTACATTATGGTATAAGACATTCAATGAAGGATTTTTTAATTTGGCAATTTTTTTCTATTTGGCAATTATTATAAATTCTTACAAAGAATATATAAAAGGAAGAGAGCAACTCAAGATCTTTTAATTCAGTGACTAGTTAGATATAAAATTATGTAAAACAATGTAACTACATTTTTATATGTATATGCTTATATTTTTGTATGTTTAGAGGAAAGGAAATTTCCTTTTCCAATACTGCCAGAATATTGCCAGTATTTATCTCTGTGTGTAAGAGTACAGGTCATTTTCATGCTTTTCTGTATTTCCAACTATTCTATAATGAGCATAATTGATATTTTGGGTCCAGG
This sequence comes from Loris lydekkerianus, assembly GCA_963574355.1. Lineage (NCBI taxonomy): Eukaryota > Metazoa > Chordata > Mammalia > Primates > Lorisidae > Loris > Loris lydekkerianus. The sequence goes on along the minus strand of CAUYPK010098514.1, from coordinate 13,394 downwards.
AAAAGGTTTTTTGTTTTTTTGTTTTTGAGACAGAGTCTCACTCTGTTGCCCTGCGTTGAGTACCATGGCATCACAGCTCATAGCAACCTCAAACTCCTGGGTTCAAGTGATCCTCTTGCCTCAGCCTCCTGAGTAGCACCTGCCACAGTGCCTGGCTATCTTTTCTATTTTTAGTGGAGACAGGATTTCTCTTTTGCCCAGGCTGGTCTAGAACTCTTGATCTCAGCCGATTGACTTGCCTCAGCCTTCCAAACTGCTAGGATTACAGGCGTGAGCTGCTGTGCCTGGGTCTAGAAAAAGGTCTTTAAACATTATATGACAATTACTGTATACACTCGAGTATAAGCCGAGTTTTTTCGGCACAAAATTTGTGCCGAAAAACCCGAACTCGGCACAAATTTTGTGCTGAAAAAACTCGGCTTATACTCGAGTATATACGGTATATGCTTACATATATTTGCAAGTTATATAGGCTGCAGTTCATATTTCTGACCTAGATGTTTTACTCAGGAAATATGGCAAACCAAACCTCTCACACTTAGCCAGTGTCCAAACCACCTAGTCACTACACACCTGCTATCTATTTCACTGGAATTGGGGGCAGGGCACAGCCAAGGAGAAAAATATTTGTTTAGATATTTAAGATGTATTTAAACATGGTCAGTATGCCTTTTGAAAGGAAACTTTAAGAATTGTTTAAGGCTGGGCATGGTGGCTCAAACCTGTAATCCTAGCACTCTGGGAGGCCAAGATGGGAAGATTGCTTGAACTCAGAAGTTCCAGACCAGCCGGAACAATAGACACCTCACCTCTACTAAAAATAGAAAAATTAGCTAGGTTTGATGGTGCACACCTGTACTCCCAGCTACTTGGGAAGCTGAGGCAGGAGAATTGCTTAAGCCCAAGAGCTGGAGATTGTAGAGAGCTATGACGCCACGCAGGGCATTCTAGGGCTGACCGAGTAAGAAGACTCTGTGTCCAAAAAAAAAAAAAAAAAAAAATTGTTTAAATTTTAAAAACTTTGTAACTTAAATGTATGCCATAGTTTGGTTGTACATTCCTAGACAACTCCTATTTCTCGCCCCAAATTACTCTTATTTAGGAAGCCTGTTTCTGTATTTTTCTAGAATCATAGTATGTTTAGTTGAAAGTGTCTCAGAAATTCTGATGAAAAGTCAAAATCAAAATATTGGTAAATATTAGCTAGTATAATACTTTTTTGAATACTTTTATATAAAGCATATGAAGTCACACAAGATATATTTAATGTATCCAGAAATTGAAGGTATTATCACGTCTGTATAATCATGTTTTTAATTAATAAAAATGAAATTTCTCTAAAATTAACTCCTTTGCGGCAGTACATCCAGCTACTTTTCCCCATTTTTAGTAGGGACAGTCTCACTTGTGTGCAGGGTGGTCTTCAACTCCTGATCAAGTGATCCTCCTACCTCTGTGAGCCACTGCACCTGGCCTCCTTCTGATTTTCTTAATAACATTTTCCTTTCTCTAGTTTACTTTTAATATACCGAATATAATATGTATAACATTAAAAATACGTTTTAATTGACTTTACGTTATTGGTAAGGCTTCCAGTGAATAGTAGGATATTAGTAAAATTTGGGCAGAATCAAAAATTATATATGGGCTGGGTGTGGTTTCTCACGCCTGTAATCTTAGCACTCTGGGAGGATGAGCCAGGAGGATCATTTGAGGTCAGGAGTTCAAGACCAGTGTGAGACAACTTCTCCGCCTTTTGCCTAAGAACAAGCGCAACCAGTGTGAGCAAGAGTAAGACCCACATCTCTACAAAAAATATTTAACTGGTGACGGTGGCTCAGCCTATAGTCCTAGCTACCTAGGAGGCTAAGGCAGGAGGATCACTTGAGCCCAGGAGTTTGAGGTTGCAGCCAGTTATGTTGATGCCACTGTACTCCAGCCTGGGCAGCAGAGTGAGACTCTCTCGTTCAAAAAAATAAAATAAAAAAATAAAGTTACATGTGGATTTTCAATTTTTCAGGGAGTTGGTACTCCTATCCTCCACATTTTTCAAGGGTCAACTGTACTCATTAGTATATACTGCATTTTCCTAAAATAGATAAGTGTTCTTTTTTGTGACTTTAAGAAGGTACAGTTACATAAATACAGTGCAATGGTAAATTGCCTACCCAAACAAATTGATTTAGTATAACATTACCTATAATATGTGCTGTGCCGTCATAAACTTACTTCTACCCCTAGTCATATATTCAACTTAAAATTCTGACAAAGCTCTATGTGATAAATACGTGGAAATCACTGGATAAAAGAATAAATATCATCTAACACTTTTATGGTGGTAATAATTTGCTGGGCACTAGTCCAAGTGCTTTGCATACATTAACTCTATGGAATTTATATTGTTATCATCATTATCCCTTCCATTTCACAGAAAAGAAATATTTTTTTTCTAGCTGAACTCAAAAGAAAGTGAGGAAACTCTACCAGGGCCAAAAATAGAAGCAGAAATCAGGGTGATAACCATGTTTTGAAGCCACTGACATTCCTGAAGAGCAGGAATTCATGCTAGGTGTTAGGGAAAGCTGTTCCTTAGCCAACACAAAGGCCTGGTACAGTACAGATTTAAAACTACGACCCTTGCATAAAATAGGACCTAAGTCCTAGGACTTTTTAGGGCTGTAACCTTATAAGAATATGGTCAAATCTATCCATCCATATTCTGAGGGATCTAGTGAGGAAATTTGTTTTAAGGATTTTGTGATGAACTACTGTGGAAAAAAGTATTCAAAAAGTGAAAGTGAGTTCATGTTTAATTTAAAAATCAAATATGGTGGGCATGGAGCCTCACACCTGTAACCCTAGCACTCTGGGAGGCCAAAGCAGGTGAATTGCTTGCTTAAACTCAGGAGTTTGAGACAAGCCTGAGCAAGAGTGAGATCCTCTCTCTACTAAAAATAGAAAAAACTACCTGGGGGTTGTGGCAGGTGCTGTAGCTACTTGGGAGGCTGAGGCAAGAGGATTGCTTAAGCTTAAGAGTTTGAGGTTGCTGTGAACTATGATACCACAGCACTCTACCCAGGGCAACAAGAATGAGACTCTGTCTCAAAAATAAGTAAATTAATAAGAATAAAAATAAAATATGTTTTGTTTTCTTGAGAAAATTGATAACTAGTCACCTGCATAAAAAGTTAGTTCATATTACCATTTACTGTGGGAACCAAAGACATAACACTGACTACATGGATACTGGAAGACAAACTTTCATTCTTTCTTTTTTTTGTATGTCTTTGTTGTTTTTTAATTTCCTTTTCCCAGTAATTCATTTTTATTTATTTTATTAAAGTATTAGTCTGCAAGGTATTGGAGAAATAAAAGGCAAAACAAAACTGGTCTTTCACCATAGTAGTTTTATAATCCCTGATGAGGAAAGAATACAACAAATACCCACATGTGAGAAGGCCACTGAGAGGAAGTAGGTATTATTCCAACAGATTCTTCTGCTGAGTTGACTGGTAGTTGTGGTTTGTGAACCTAAATACAGTAGAACCTCTATAAGTTGACCACCCAAGAGACTGTAAGAAACTGATTAACAACAGAGGTTGACAGCATAAGGAACTAGGCCTTCTGTACTGACACATACCTGTGGTGCATGTCCAGTCTCTGAAAATTAGGTCCACGTTAGGAGTTGTTCAACTATGCAGGTTCTACTTTATAACCTTTTATTTTATTTATTTATTTATTTTTTTAAGACTGAGTCTCACTCTGTCACCCTGGGCAGAGTGCCCTGTGTCATCATAGCTCACAGCAACCTCAAATGGTAGGGTTTGAGCAATCCTCTTGCCTCAGCCTCCTAAGCAGCTGGGACTAGGGTGTCTGTCACAGCACCGGGCTAGTTTTTCTGTTTTTAGTAGAGACAGAGTCTTGCTCTTGCTTAGGCGGGTCTCAAACTCCTGAGCTCAAGCAATCCAGCTACCTCGGCCTCCCAAAGACAAACTTTCTAAGGAAGTAACATCATCTACTTCAAAGTTAATAGTTATTTTAAGAACAATGTTCCAAAAGATGAGAGGTGCAATTGCAGAAGGTACATGGACACATTATTCTGTAAAGAATGAGTTTTCATTTATATCAAATAGTTATTTTAAATTAGTTTCATTCTTTTTCCATTCCAAGTTTTCCTTTTTTTTTTTTTTTTTGAGATAGAGTCTCATTTTGTTGCCCTTGGTAGGGAGCTGTGGCATCATAGCTCACAGTAACCTCAAACTCTTGGGCTCAAATGATTCTCTTGCCTCAGCCTCCTGAGTAGCTGGGACTACAGATGCCTGCTGTGATGCCCAGCTAGTTTTTTTTTTTTTTGGAGAGGTGGTCTTGCTCTTGCTCAGGTTGGTCTCTTAACTCCTGATCTCAAGCAATCCACCAGCCTCAGCCTCCCAGAGTGCTAGGATTACAGGTGTGTGCCACCATGCCTGGCTCACATTTTCTTGAGGAGTAAACTTTGAAAACAGTTACAGGATACAGATTTTTTTCAGTATTATCAGATCCTTTAAATAGAAGATAAGATTAAGTGCATTCCCCCCAAAAGGAGCTAAATTGTTCCTTTTTTAAAAAATCCAGTTTACACAGTCAAAGCAAAACCTTTGGGAGTTTATTCTCCCAAAGGTGAAATCTCTGACATGGGGAATGCTATCTTAAATTCAGCTTAAAAATTCATGTGAGGCTGTGCATGGTTGGCTTGTGCCTGTATTCCTAGCACTCTGGGAGACCAGTGAGGGTGGATTGCTTGAGCTCAGGAGTTAGAGACCAGCCTGAGCAAGAGGGAGACTCCTGTCTCTAAAAATAGCTGGGAGTTACCTAAATATCTGTACCCTCATATTAATTTGTAATAAAAGAAAAAAAGGAAAGAAAACAAACAAATAGCCAGGTGTTGTGGTCCCAGCTACTAGGGATGCTGAGGCAGGAGGATCACTTGAGCCCAGGAGTTTGAGGTTGTTGTGAGTGTGATGACATGAGGGCGACAGAGGGAGACTCTGTCTCAAAACTAAAAATAAAATAAACAAATAAAAATTAATGTTGCTAGGTGCACTTTAGTCCGAGCTAGGGAGACTGAGGCAGGAGGATCACATGAACTCAGGAGTTCCAGACTGCAGTTCACTATGATAGCACCTGTGAATAGCCACTGCACTCTAGCCTGAGCAACAGAGTGAGACTGTGGCTCTTAAAAAAATAATAATAATAAAACCATATTAAAAAATAGTTTTATAAAGACAAATGGATGACAATATATAAGTATATGTTAAGCATAATTATGCTGCTTATATTCCATTTAATGTTCAGATAATATAAAGAGATTTAAAATTACTGTATATACTTGAGTATAAGCCGAGTTTTTTCCGGCACAAAATTTGTGCCGAGTTTGGGTTTTTCAGCACAAATTTTGTGCCGGAAAAAATTCGGCTTATACTCGAGTATATACGGTATGAGAAAGAATTTTATTTTATTTTTTAATGGTTTTTAAATAGAACAAGTTTAAGATCCTTTAATGTTAAAACAATTAGTCAATAAATATTTCAAGAAATTATGTAATACTACTTATTTTTGTGCCCAATTTCATTCTCAGATGTTTTGGGTTGAACCATAAATTATATGGTCATTTTATTGCTCATCTCCATTGATAGAGGAAACAAAACAGTTACTAAGGATAAAGAACATTTCAACCTCATACATAATAAGCTTGATTCAATGAAAAAATAATACAAAAGAAATTTAAAAACACTTTCTTCTGGGCAGCACCTATAGCTCAGTGGGTAGGGCGCCTGCCACATACACTGAGGCTGGTGGGTTCAAACCTGGCCCGGGCCATCTAAAACAACAATGACAACAACAACAAAAAAATAGCTGGGCACTGTGGTGAGTGTCTGTAGTCCCAGCTACTCAGGAGGCTGAGGCAAGAGGATTGCTTGAGATCAAGAATTTGAGGTTGTTGTGATCTATGATGCCACGGCACTCTATTGAGGGTGACAAATTAAGACTCTGTCTCAGAAAAAAAACAAAACAAACAAACAAGAAAACCACTTTCTTCTTAAGCACACGTGGAACAATAATAAAAATTTTCCATATATTATCCCTGTAAGTAAATCTCCACAATTTCAAAGACTCAAAATTTACACAAACCATATTTTCTTACTACAGTGCCACTATATTAGAAATCAATAACAGAAAACAGAACAAAACACTGCCATGTTCACAAAACAAAAACTCTTGATAGCCATTTGTAAAGTTTTTTTTTTTTTTTTTTGAGACAGAGTCTTACTATATCACCCTTGGTAGAGTGCCATGGCATCACAGCTCACAAAAACCTCAAACTCTTGGGCTCAAGCAATTCTCTTGCCTCAGCCTCCCAAGTAGCTGGGACTACAGGTGCCTGCCACAACGCATGGCTATTTTTTTTTTTTTTGTTACAGTTGTCATTGTTTAGCTGGCCAGGGCTGGGTTCGAACCTGCCAGCCTCATGTGCATGTGGCTGGTGCTATAATCACTCTGCCACAGACGCCGAGCCTCCATTTGTAAATTTTAAAACTGTTACTTTCCCAGGATTTGTGGGAAAATACTCCTGGGGTATTGCCAACCAAGTAGCTCACGGGAACTTTGGTGTCCAGAGCTTTTACTGGAGCTTCATGGTATGCTGTCAAAGTGGCTGACCTCATTCTCCACGCTCTCCAGGGGGCAAACTGATACCACGTGACTCAATGCCCACACCATAAGTTACAGTGTTAGTCACATTGTTAGTCTATTTGGTATGAGCTACGAACCCTGGACAAACACTCCTATCAAGAGTGATAGTCCAAGGGTTTAGAGACTACTTCTAAGAAGCTGAGGACAAAGGCCAGGCCTCTGTTTGAGAAAGGTCAAATTCTTTATTACACAACCACCAATTAATAGTAAACAAACAAAGAAAGAAAACCAAATAAATGGGTAATAAGCACATGAAAATACATTCAACCTCCTTAGTAGTTAAGAACTTGAAGATTAAAGCCATAATGAGGTACTATTTTATACTCATGCATCTAGCAAAAAATAAAAAGTGTGACAATAATAATTGTCGGACACATAGAGTCATAGGGACTCTAATACATCGTCAGTGAAAGTATCAGCTGGAGAAGCAGTTTTGAAGATAGTTTGGTAATAACTAGTAAAATTTAGAGCATGTACAAATCCACTTAAGGTGTGGGCATTGAGTCACGTGGTATCAGTTTGCCCCCTGGAAGGCCTGGAGAATGAGGTCAGCCACTTTGACAGTATACCATGAAGCTCCCGTAAAAGCTCTGGACACCAAAGTTCCCATGAGCTATCTGGTTGGCAATACCCTAATCCTGAGAAAGTAACATTTTTAAAATTTACAAATGGAGGCTCGGCGTGTGTAGCAGAGTGATTACAGCACTAGAGTTAGTCTTAGATATAAACCAGATGGAATGCACAAGAATGTCTATAGCAACATTGTTTGACTTATAAATTAGAGATATCTTAAGTGTCTCTCACCAGAAAAGTGGATGAACAATGAAATATGTATGCCAGTGAGAAATAAATAAAAACTATGCATCAAAGAGGCTGAATCTTACAAATACGATCCTAGGAAAAAGAGCAATAGCAGAAAAATACACATTCACTGCAATATTTATATAAAATCTACATTATTTGATTATTTGTGTAAAGTTAAAAAGGTGCTTAGGTAGCTGGACATGGTGGTAAGTGCCTGTAGTCTAGCTCCTCGGGAGGCTGAGGCAAGAGAATTGCTGAAATCCAAGAGTTTGAGGTTGCTATGAGCTGTGACACCACAGCGCGCTACCAAGGGCGACATAGACTCTGTCTCAAAAAAAAAGTGCTTAGGGATACCCACATCTGTATGAACAGTTTTGAAGAAATGAAAGGCAAGGATAAACAGCAAATTGAGGATAAGAAAGATCTCTTTGGAGATGACAGTGATTAGGGTGGTGTAGATGTGGGACCTTTCATTTCTGAAGTCGCATAATGGGTACGTGGGTAACTGATTTTGTCATCTTACACCTTTTGTATAGTGTATAGTACTTTTGAAAATTAAATATATGTGGTATGCATATATACGTACATACGTGCATGTACATGTGCATACACTCTGTGTGTGTAGGCACGTACAGAGGGTGCCAAAAAATATATAACACATTTGAAGAAAAGAAAAAACTGTATTAAAATTGTAATACTCAATATATACCTGTAATGTTTGTTATCTTGTATATTGTATCATGTCTCTTGTAATTGCAGAAGTCAAATGTGACTTGAGTATTACAATTTTTTTAATTTTTTCCTTTCTTAAAATGTGTATTCATCTTTTTGGCACCTTCTGTATATACCAGAGCCTGTTTTAGAGCTGTGTTAATTCTTGCCTAACTGTATTATACAATAACTGCCTTTGCAGCCTAACTGTTGAAATTGTGAAGGTAGTCAGCAAGTTTTCGTAGTAAATGGAAAGGCAATTTCTATACCTTTAGAACATGCAGCTTTACTAACTCTGCTTTCGGGTCCTACCTAGAATAACTCAGTGGTGTCTTTCTTGCGTGGGATATGCCTGTAGTATTGCCTTTGGGGGATGTGGTCTGATCATCAAGGAAAAGATGGTTTCCAGTGCTTATTATGTGTAAAGCACAGTGGGAGATTTAAAGGACAGATAAGGTGAAATTTCTGCCTTTAATCATTCAGAATGTATTTGGGGAGGGTGGGAAGAGTGACAGGGGGACTAACAAAAGAGGACAGTAATGATAAACAGCCCTTGGCATAGTGCTGTAAATCTCACAGTAGCTTGAAAAAGGTCTTGGAGGGAGCAGGGATTGAAATGCTCAAAGAAGGCTTGCGTAGGAATTTTTAAAAGCGGCTCACAAAGACCACAAGTGTAATTAGCCTTATTCATCATGATGAGGTATTTGATCAAAGCTCTTATGGAAGTAAAACTTGTTTCTAGAAAATGATTTTAAATATTATGCCAATCTTCTTACAATGCCATTTTTAAAAATAGGTTAGTAGTCAGAATATTTTTAAGGTTTCCTTAGAAATCATTACACTTCACTCTAAGAACAACCTGTAATCACTGACATTTCCAGACTCTAACTTGTAAGGACTTAAAATGCCAAACGTGAATGTATTTATGGACTTGAAGTAAATAAAGAATAGCTTCATATTTTCAAGCAATACACATCCATGCCTCATAAGTGCAACCTTTATTCTTCTTTATGCTGAAAAAGTGGGCTTTCCTTTTTCTGGACTGAAAGCTCAGATTTTGGTAGTTTATTGCTCATGTCTATATTGGTAAGTATGAGGACCTCTTGTGAATTAATTTTGTGAATTTCCACATAGGAGGAAAATTAGGCAAAACCAAATGCTTTCAAAATGTATTGGAAAAAATGATCAATATATGTTGTATAATTAGGAAAACATAACACCAGAGATATTCTGGCAAAGAGATCTATGATCACAGATAAACAACTTAAGAATCTTTCTGTCACTTTTGTAGGAAAGAAAAAGTATCCACTTCCTTAATATTAATAAATTAAATATTTTAATATTGATTTTTAATCTGTAGGCTGGAATGTACTCATGCATACATAGATCTATTAAAAATTATAAAAGTAATTGTTTGAAGTTTGTGTTTTTTCTTTTTTGGTTTTTTTTTTTTGAGACAGTCTCACTCTGTTGTCCTGGCAACCTCAAACTCTTGGCCTCAAGTGATCCTCTTGCCTCAGCCTCCCAAGTAGCTGGGACTACAGGTGCCTGCCACTACACAGGGCTAGTTTTTTGTCTATTTTTAGTAGAGACAAGGTCTCACTCTTGCTCAGGCTGGTCTTAAACACCTCAGCTCAAGCAAGCCACCTACCTCAGCTCCCCAAATGCTAGTATTTAAGGGTGTGAGTTAGCAGCAACTCCCTCCCAGCAGTCATTTTGTTTTTTAAGATAGAAAAGTGGGTAACATACAAGGAATATTTTATTTATATTCTTGTATGTACATTAACTATCTTGATATATAAAAAATTGTACACGTCATTTGCCTATAAGGAGGGCAACCTGGTAATTTGAGGACGTTAATGGGATGAGAAGATTTAGTGGTCATTGCTTTAGACTTTCTGACTTTTTAACCATGTGAATGTATTATCTATTTAATAAGTAAATAGAGTTATTTTTATAAGTCTTAGAAATCCTGAATTGGCCAGGCACAGTGACTTACAATAACAAAAAATCCTAAATCGTCATTGTACCATAATCTTCTCTACATTGTTTGGTTCTAATTCTTCATTAAAAATTCAGCTAAAATGCAATGCCATGAGAATATCAACCTCACTGCTTTATAATCCCAGTTCTCATGTTATCTAAAATAGTATAATTCTTTATTTCCTACAAACAGAATATGTTCAGTCACACTGGTAATCAGGAAAATGTAAATTAAATCAACAAGATGCCATTTTTCTGCTGAAATGGGTGAGAGAGAAGTGCTGCTAGGAACACAGCCGAAGACCATACATGGGCAAATGCTTGAAAGGTTGTAGGCTAGAGTAAGAATCTGCCACACAGAAGGAGTGGTGCAGCCATTGAGAAGGCCACAGCCTGCCGGGAGGAGGTGGGGCATGGCACCTCTGGGGCTCATACAAAGTAAGGGAAGGACTCATTGGAGGAGATACCATCAACTGGCCCAGTAGGTCATAGAGACTTTTATGCTTTCTAAATACCATCACCCACTGAAAGGAACAAGATGTTTCTGGAGAAATGGCTGGTTCCAAGGCTGCGGCAGGGCAAGGGTCAGTTAAACCTGGAATATCTTATGCCAGAAAGTAAAAAAAAAAAATTCACTAAAAAAAAGATGGGGACATCTCAAAAGGACACAGAAGCCAGTACAAGTGACACTCACCTTTCAAATCTAAGACAATTTGCATATCAAAATAGACCATGAGGGATTATAAACCATTGTATAAGCCAGGGGTGGAGACCTTTTCATGTTGGAAGGCCACATTAATTCACATTAATTTAGCTGTAATCAAATAAGGCCACATTCAAGAAATTTCAGTTAGATATGCTTTAAAATGTACATTATTTTGTAAAGATCTAACTGCTGTGTACTTAATAATTGCAAACAATGAAAACTGTTAATTTTAAAGTTAACTAACCTTTTAATGACTTTGCTGTGTCTGTTTTATGTGGGAAAGCTATTGAATATTTGGTCTGCAGTTTCAGTTGATCCTTTAGATGGGTATCAGTCATCTGTGACCTTAAGCATGTCTTGATTAGGTAGGAGAATGTATTTAATAGATTCACAGCAATAAGTGGTTGAAAAGAAAGAAACCATTGTTAGGGCAAGTTGCCAAAGGTGTGGGTTTTCTAGTGGATTTTTCCATGTTTCAGTTGGATCTTTCTTAGCTTCAAATGACTTTATCTTTTTATTTATTTATTTATTTATTTTTGAGACAGAGTCTCACTATGTCACCCTCAGTAGAGTACTGTGCCGTCACAGCTCACAGCAACCTCAAACTCTTGAGCTTAAGCAGCTCTTGCATCAGCCTCCCAAGTAGCCGGGACTACAGGTGCCTGCCACAACACCAGCTATTTTTTGTTGCAGTTTTCATTGTTGTTTAGCTGGCCTGGGCTGGGTTCAAACACGCCAGCCTTGGTGTATGTGGCTGACCCTGTAACTACTTTGCTACGGGCAGTAAGCCAGCATGAAAAAACTTTAAAATGTCATATACTGAGAGCTTAATCAATCCATCTATAGTTCTTTAGGTGCCTTGGTAATATTAGGTTGGGAGGATGTAATGCTAATTTGAGTGTGATGTCAAAGTCAGTGAATCTTTGATCCTATTTTCCAGTTAATAGGTTCGTAACAGCTGCATATTCTTAAAATGATTTTCATTTATCATCCTGCTCATCAGTGACCTTTGCTAAGTGGGGGAAATGTTCATTCAAAATTTTGTTTTGAAGAAGTGTTTTCTAAAAAAAGATAGTTTTAAAAAAGATAGCTTTTTGGAAATGCTTGAATTTTTTGCCACTTGTCATATATAGTCTTAGTTTTACCTTGCAAAGAAATACTCTACTCATTTTGATTTGACGTAATTGCATGGAAATGCTGCTTTCCTATAGAAATCTTCTTTTAGTAATTTGCATTGCTGATTCTGTTCTTTATAACATTTCTCTTTTTTCCTAGAGATAAAATTTTGACTAACACCTGTTCCTGCAGTAGCCAGCACACTTGAGAATGATACAGCAAACCCACACTAACTACCTCATGGTTCAATTTCAGCATGTAACAAAACCGAACATGCCATGTTGCCTTTGCACTTTGCAGGGATGTACTTAACAATACTTACAACTTGTTGCAAAGTGTCACTAAAAATAGTAGCTTGAGCACAGAGATTTTGCTGATGCAAGATAATATAACAAAAAGAAAGGAGAGCATCTGGATCTGTTAACACTTTTTCTATCTGTGTAATAAACCCTTCAGGTTTTCCTGTTACGGAAGGTGTGCAGTCTGTACATACACTCACTAAATTTACCAAATTCAGTCCAACTTCACAACATTCATCTTGAAGGTTGTGGAAGATATCTATTCCCCATGTTCTCTTTGCAAGAGTACCCAAAGAGAGTAACTCTTCATAGCAAAGAAGATCTGCTGTGACTGAAATGAAATGTAAAACCTGCCTGGAGTCAGTAATATCAGTTGATTCATCCAAAGCAATTGAAAAATATATCTTTTTATTTTTGTTGTTGTTGCAATTGCCATGGCAGTCTTCTTCATGAAGTCTTTTCCCAGGCCAATATCTTCCAGTGTTTTTCCTATGCTTTTTTTGAGGATTTTTATTGTTTCATGCCTTATTTAAGTCCTTTATCCATCTTGAATCAGTTTTTGTGAGTGGGGAAAGGTGTGGGTCCAGTTTCGGTCTTTTACATGTAGACATCCAGTTCTCCCAACACCATTTACTGAATAGGGAGTCTTTCCCCCAAGGTATGTTCTTGTTTGGTTTATCGAAGATTAGGTGGTTGTAAGATGTTAGTTTCATATCTTGGTTTTCAATTCGATTCCAAGTGTCTTATGTCTCTATTTTTGTGCCAGTACCATGCTGTCTTGACCACTATGGCTTTGTAATGCAGACTAAAATCTGGTGTGCTGATGTCCCCAGATTTATTTTTATTACTAAGAACTGCCTTAGCTATACGGGGTTTTTTCTGGTTCCATACAAAACGAAGAACCATTTTTTCCAAATCTTGAAAGTACGATGTTGGTATTTTGATAGGAATGGCATTGAATAGGTAGATTGCTTTGGGAAGTATAGACATTTTAACAATGTTGATTCTTCCCATCCATGAGCATGGTATGTTCTTCCATTTGTTAA
>CAUYPK010098505.1:0-10933 GCA_963574355.1 Loris lydekkerianus | reverse complement strand
GATTGGTGGGATTACACCTGCAGGGCATCTTACAAGGGTATGTAGAATGTAAATGTCTTAACACAATAACTAAGAAAATGCCAGGAAGGCTATGTTAACCAGTGTGATGAAAATGTGTCAAATGGTCTATAAAACCAGTGTATGGTGCCCCATGATCGGATTAATGTACACAGCTACGATAATTTAAAAAAAAAAAAAAAAAAAAAAAAAAAAGTAGAACAACCCTAAACATAAATCCAAGTTTAACCTCCTTAAAATCCTTTCATGTTATTCACATCATAAGATATTCACTGCTTTCCAGATAAATGATAGGGTACATGTGTTCTAGAAACACACACACACGTGTGTGCACAGAGTCACAAACACTTTCACACAAAAAAAGGACAGAATGGAAGACACACCAGGTTCACGAATACAAGAGATTTTGTTATTTCATTTTAAAAGTAAGTATAATGGTGTTATCTTTCCAATCTCCCTAAAACCAAATACCTTCAAAATGTGCTGGTGGTGAATGTTAATTCCTAGATATTTTATTCAATCTAAGCTTGTATTTAGATAAGCCCAGGAAGAAATATTACATCCGTCATCAATAATGAGTTGAAAATTTCACAGTTAATTAAATATTACATACTTAAAAATTCAGTATTTCTCACAAAGATCACCAGAAAACAAGACAAATATCACATATGAATATGGATATAAAATCCTTAACAAAATACCAATAAGCCAAATCCAGCAAAGTATAAAAATAATTATACACCATGACCAGGTGAGATTTACACAAGGTATGCAAGGTTGATTTAACAAATAAAAATCCATTAATGCAGTATACCATACCAACAGACTAAAAAAAAAATGATCACATGAATAAATGCATTAAAAGCATTTAACAGAATCCAACTCTTTCTTGGTAACAACACTAATCAAACTAGAGACAAAAGCAAACTTTCTCAACATGATAAAACAATCTACAAACACTAAATATCATATTTAATAGAATACTTAATGCAAAGACTAGATGTTTCCCCCCCTAAGAAAATAAGGATATCTGCTCTCAGTACTCTGAGTAAACTCTGGACTGGAAACTTTAGCTAGGGTAATTAGGCAAGAAAACAAAATAAAAGGCATTCAGATTGGAAAGGAAGAAATAAAACCAACACTCTCTACAGATGACATCCCGTATACAGAAAATTATAAGGAATATACCAAGAAGAAATATGAACTATAATAATATGTTTAACAAAGTTACAGGGAACCAGATCAGTATGAAAAAACCAATAGTATTTCTACACAGTTGCAATGAACATTCCAAAATAAAACAGTTCTATTTACAATAGCATCAGAAATACAAAATACTTACTAAATTTAACAAAAGAATTACAAGCCCTATACTCTAAGAACTATAAAACACTGTTCAAATATAAAGATCTGAATGAATAAAGAAGTCCCATATTCTTGAACTGAAAGACTTAATACTGTTAAGATGTCAATATTCTCCAAATTGATCTATAGATTCAATGCAATCCCTGTCAAAATCCCAGCTGACTTCTCTGTAGAAATAGAAAAGCTGATTCCAAAATTCACATGGAATTGTGAGAGACCCAGAATAGCCAAAACTATCTTCAAAAAGAATGGTCAATACTCCCCAATTTCAAAATTTACTATAAGATATCAGTAAATAAGATAGCATGGTACTATTACTATTAATAATATATTATTTTAATTAATAATATAAAATAATATAAAGATACAGACCAACAAAATAGCATCAAGAATTTAGAAGTAAGTCTATGTGTCTACGGTCAATAGATTTTTAACAACAGTGGACAAGAAAAAATGAATAATCTTTTTAACAAATGATTCTGGGACAACTTGACATCTCCATGCAAAACAATGATTTTGAACTTGTGAAATACCTGCTGTGAGGGAGCAAGGCCCCCACAGCCTGGGGAGATGTTCAAGGAACCCCCAACTGCTTCTCCTCCTAGAACAATGTTCTTTTCTCCTCTGCCAGAAGTCAGGAAGTCCCGTATCCTCCCTAAAGTTAATCTTTACTCCATGTACTACAGTCACATCAATTTCCCTTTAGTAAGCAACTTTGTTCAAATAAGTGACCTTGTTCAGACCCTGCATCATAAAGCTATTAATATTTCCATGGTTCAACAGTGGCTGCAGTCTCAGCTGATCCAGTCCTCCCAATCCCATCTTTGTCTCTTGTGTGTTTTATTTCCGCATTCCCCACCATTCCCACTCAGGTTTGTTCCCTCTTACGCTTGTTCTCAAAATGAACTCTTACCTCACATCATATTCAAAAATTAACTCAAAATGAATCAAAGAACTAAATGTAAGAACTAAACCCACACATTTCTTAGAAGAAAAAACTGGGATAAATCTTAATGAGCTTGGTTTGGCAATGATTTCTAGATATGACACCAAAAGCAGAGTAGTGGGGGGGAAAAAATAAGTTGATCATTCTATACTATACATAGTTGGCCTTTTCCAGAATGTCATATATTTGGAATCACACAGTATGCAGATTGGCTCCTTTCACTCTGCAGTAGTCGTCTTGACAATTCATTTCTTTTTAGTGCTAATACCATTCCATCCACCCTGGTGGGGGATGCTGATAATGGAAAGAATCTGCATGTATAGGGACAGAGAGTATGTGGATACTTTTGTATCTTCCTCTTATTTTTGCTAAGCCTAAAATTGCTCTAAAACAAATCAAAACTTAAATCAAGTAAATAAATAAATTGAACTTCACCAAAATTAAGGAGTTTGTGCAAAGGTCAAGAAAATGAAAAGACAACCTATAAAATGAAAGAAAACACTTGCAAATCACATCTCTTGATAAAAGGCATAGTATCCAGAATATATAACGCACTCCTAAAACTCAGCAAAAACAAAAACAAAACAAGAAAGTGAAAAAATGGCCAAAGGACTTAAACAAAATTTTTTCCTTAGAGGCTATGCAGACATCCATCATGCACATTAAAAAATGCTCAACATGGCTCGGCGTTCATTGCACAGTGGTTACAGTGCCGGCCACGGGCACCCAGGCTGGCGGGGTTTGAACCTGGCCAGGGGCCAGCTAAAGAATGACAACTCCAACGAAAAAATAGCTGGGCATTGTGGCAGGCGCCTGTAGTCCCAGCTACTTGGGAGGCTGAGGCAATAGCATCGCTTAAGCCCAAGAGTTTGAGGTTGCTGGGAGCTGTGACGCCATGGCACTCTCCCGAGGGCAACATAGCGAGACTGTCTCCAAAAAATAATAACGTAAAATAAAAATGCTAAACATCATTAGGAAAACGTAAATCAAAATCACAGTGAAGTTAAGCACAGTGGCTCATGCCTATAATCCCAGTGCTTTGGGAAGCCAAGGTGGGAGGCTCAGTTGAGCCCAGGAGTTCAAGACCAGACTGGGCAATATAGTGAGACCCCCCCCCCCATTAAAAAAAACTAAAGAGTTTAAGTGGGCATGATGGCGTGTGCCTGTAGTCCTGGCTACGCAGAAGGCCAAGGTGGGAGAATCTCTCAACCTCAGGAATTCAAGGTTATAGTGAGCTATGACAATCCCACATACTCCATCCTGAAGGACAAGCCACACCCTGTCTCTAAATTAAAATGTACACACAGAGATAGATAGCACTTTACGCTATTAGGATTGCTATAATAATTTTTTTAAATAAAAATAATAATGAGTGTTGACAAGAATGTGGAAGACGTAGAATCCTCCATACAGTGCTGGTGAGAATGAAAAGTACAGCCACTATGGAACCTGGCATGGCAGCTCCTCAAAAAGATAAACACAGGCTTATCACACTACCTAATAATTCTATTGCTTGATATACACCCAAAATAATTTTTTAAAAGTGTTCGAACAAAACTTGTATGCAAAAGGTCATAGTATTATTCACAATAACCAAAAATGTGGGAACAACCCAAATATCCACCAATATGTAAACAAAATGTGCTATATGCACACAATGGATATTATTAGGCCATAAACAGGATTAAGGTACTGACACATGATAGGACATGGATAAAAGTTGAAAACTTCAGACCACATGAAAGAAGCTAATCACAAAAGACCACACATTCTACCTACATAAAGTGACCAGAGAGCAAAAGTAGATTAGTGGTTTCTTGGGGCTGGTACAAATGGGTGGGGGTAGGGGATAGCTAAAGGATATAGTGTTTCTCTTTGAGGTGATAACAATGTCCTAAAATTGGCTGTGACAATGGCTACCCATTTCTGTGAATACACTAAAAACCATTGATTTGTATGTTTTGAATCAGTGAACTGTACACCATATTGATAACATCTCAATAAAGTTGTTTCTAGAAATGAATTATTTACAACAATCATTAGCATATTACAACATTTCAAAAAGTACTAAGAAATCTGCACAATACTGCCACCGTAGAGTTGTAAAATCGTCATAGTGTTCCTTATGGTGACTTTATGCTAAACTTCTTTTAGAAAATCTTTTCTCTAATTTCCTACTTCCATGTTTCCAATTCCTACTCTTCAAGGATCATTCATGTACAGGCTAAGTAGCAGAAATAAGAGGCCTCTTTCTATTTCAGGAACTAGTCTATATGGTAATTCTTCAGGCTGGCATATACATACATCAGCCCTCTCTTAATTCACAGCACTCTGCTGACTCTCTTTTTAAAAAAAATCCCATTTTCCTTTGCTCTTATGTTGCCAGGACACACTTATTGATGTAACTGTTTGAGGCAGCAGGTGTAACAATCCTCAATACAATATACCAATTCCTGGAATGCTCTGAGTGCATTCTGAAGTCAGCTTCCAGTTCCCTCAAGGGCCTCGTACCTACTATGAATATCTGTTCCCCCTCAGAGCAGTTCTGTCATGTCTCTGACAAGTCATTCTCCACGTGAAGTGCTGAGAAGGAATCACCTACAGTTAGTTTTTCTGATTCTGGCCAGGCTGTTAGTGGGTAACCTTCATCTAACTCTATGCCTTCAGGCAGAGTATGAAGGGACTGCCTGACGGGAGCTGAAACAGAGCTACCTCAAGCAGGCAGAGGAGAACCAACGGTAAATGGAAACAGCCAGGACACAAGAAAAGCTTCAAGAACACTGTGATCACCTCGCCTACACTCATCCACCCTCTCCCAGTAATCATCCCAACTTGAGTTAAAGCTACTGACTTTCCCCAAGATAGATCCTAAGTGCTCTCCAGGAAGCTGTTGTCACCATGGCCAGTAGGGAAGGACATGTGCTCCAGGCCTAAAGCAAATGCTGCAATGCCAGTCCCTTGTCAGAGGTACATGACCCCAACTGAACCGTGAGATATGGCTTCTTGGTACAAAGTGACACCTGAGAAAGAAACTTCCTCGCTCGTCCCAGAGTAATGCTACATCCTTCTCATTCTACAAGTAAAAGAATAAGATACCTTCCTTCGTACTCTTGAACAAAGTTGATGTTAACAGGAGTAACAGAGAGAAACTAGACCCATCCTTGATAGCACTTTGGAGAAGAGAGGCCAAACTAACTCTGAAGACCTACCTACATCTGAATTTTTGATTATTAAGCAAGTCTTTTGTGTTGTTTAAGTCTATTTGAGTTCATTTTCTCAACTTCAAATCAAATACCTTAACTAAATCCCATAGTTAAGAAATGCTAGTGGACAAACAGAACTGAAACACTATCTCGGAGACAACAAGTGTTGAAATGGCTATTTCTGAAAACAGACAAATTACATTTTCCCCTGGTGCACATACTGAATCATGCCTCAAAGCTCGACCCAGAATGTTAAGCTCAAATCCATCTCCAGTTCACGTATCTTACCTGAGCTCCAGTTCCATAATTCTAACAATGATGAACACATATTCACTCAAAATACTAAAATACCACAGCATAAAGAATAAAGAAATTAAAATATGAAGCTCATAGATTTGGGCAAAGCTTAAGTTTCCTTTAATGAAAAAGAATTTTCAAACAACAAATAACCTAATATGGTCATTATAATTTACCTGAGAATAATTCGAAGGAATTAGACTAAAATAATTTTTAAAGAACATTCCAGCTCTGAAGTTCTGATTCTAGGGTTATCCAAAATATATAATCATATGCAAAAAGAAAATAAAGTTGAGAATTGACTCTAAAAATCTCTCTCTCTCACACACACACACACACACATATATATAGTAAAAGGGCCTATTGTTAATACATTAAACCTCAGGTCAATTTCTTTAGGTAAGTAAAATAAAGAAATACAAACTAATATAAATGAGCATTACTTTGGCTTAAATAGCAATCAACCACTCTCATTTCAACGTATCATTCACCAAAAACCTTTGAAAATCATTTCCTCTTGAAAGGACTATTTTTCCCAAAATTTTCAACTTCACAAGGATTATCAGTGAAAAACAGCAAAATAAATATAACTAGAAGATATTTCATGTTTAAGTTGTACAAATGTGTAGTCAAGAATTTAAATCAGTTGTGACAGATTCTAAGTACCTATATACTCGAGTATAAGCCGAGTTTTTTCGGCACAAAATTTGTGGCGAGTTCGGGTTTTTCGGCACAAATTTTGTGCCGGAAAAAACTCGGCTTGTACTCGAGTATATACGGTACATAATTTTAAACATTTTACGCACATCTTTAATGTATGTACACAATGTTCACACATAGCTGTCACACCCACATACAAATAGATACATATACAGTAGACATGTAAATAAGTAAAACCTTATTCACCCATCCAAATTAGCTACACTTTAATGCCTTGATGGCTGAGAAACCAAAAGACAATCAATAGTTTTAATAACTATAAAATGTACGTTCTTCGGGTATTTAGAAAAGAGCTCTTGGCTTTAAAAAGCATATGCAAATGCATGTCTGGAAGGGAAGAAATGATGCCCAGTACCACAGGCTTCCACTCACTCTGGATTTTCCTTTACATATCATTGATTGTTCCCGGGTCATCGTCTTCAGACCGTGCGTTTCTAAGGAGAAAGGCACAAGCCAGGAAATCCCCAGAACCACGCACAAGGCCTGCCACATGGGAGGCACTCAGTAAAATGTTGTTTTGTTTTTTTTGTACAACAGAAAAGATTTTAAACCATTCATGTTCGAAACACGTTTTGAAGCTACATATGTTCAGTATAAAATGTGTAAGTAACATATTCTAAAATTATCCTACTCACTGTATGTAATATTATTTCCTTTCCACTGTTCTACACGTAGTATCTTTCAAATTTCATGGGAGAATGCATTTCTAACATAGATTTCTGAGATTTGATATAATAAAGTCTGCATTTTATGGACTCTGATCATATATCCTTCAGACTGAAAAGTTCACATTTTTCAAATCTCCAGGTAGAACAAAGATCAGCTCATTTCCTTTTTTTCAGATCATGTCTTTTTTGAGACATGATTAAAAACCCCACATGGGATTTCAGATTAGAAAGCTGAGTGGTTTATGACGATAAAATTGTACTCAGGGAAACCTCAATTTAAGAGTCCTTAAGGAATAAGACTTCTGAGATGGCTGCATTTTTGTTACAGGGAACACTTCTAGCACCGTATTTCTTATTATAATTTTTTAAATTATTTTATTTATTTTTTTTCTTTTTTTTTTTATTGTGGGGGAATCATTGAGGTTACAAAGAAGCAGGTTACACTGCTTGCATTTATTAGGTAAAGTCTCTCTTATAATTGCGTCCCATCCCCAAGAGATGTGTCACACACTGTGACCCCCCATCCCCCTCCTTCCTTCCCTCTCTCCACTCCCCTACCCCCCCCACCACGAACTAGCATCAATTGTCCTCATATCAGAACTGAGTACATTGGATTCTTGCTTCTTCATTCTCGTGATGCTTTACTAAGCCTGTCGTTCAACTCTATCCAAGTTAATACAAAAGATGTAAAGTCACTATCTTTTTTAGTGGCTGAATAGCACTCCAGGGTATACACATACCATAGCTTATTAAACCATTCCTGGACTGGTGGACATGTAGGTTGTCTCTACAATTTGGCAAATGTAAACTGAGCTGCGACAAACAGTTTAATTAATTAAACTGAATAGCTTCTGTACAGCAAAGAGAAAATCAGAATGGGAAAAAATATTTGCATATTATGAATCAGACAAAAGCTTGATAACTAGAGAATAGTTCTACAGAGAACTCAAATAGAACAACAAAAAAGAGACAAGAGTCACTAATATCAATGGGCAAGTCAGATGAATAGAATCTTCTCTAAAGAAGACAGATGGCTAACAAACATATGAAAAAATGCTCACTGTCCCTAGTTATCAGAGAAATGCAAATCAAAACCACCCGGTGATATCACCTAACCCCAGTGAGAATGGCCCACATCACAAAGTCTCAAAGCTAAAGATACCAGCGTGGATGTGCAGAGATGGGAACACTTTTACACTGCTGGTGGGACTGCAAACTAATACAACCTTTTTGGAAGGAAGTGTGGAGAATCCTCAAAGACCTCAAATTTGACCTCTCATTTGATCCTGCAATCCCATTATTGGGCATCTACCCAAAAGAAAAAAAAAAAAAAAAATCATTATAATTTTTAAGGAAAATATTTGTAAGTTATATAACATATTTTCTTACAAAGAATATCCCAAATTTAAACAACTTAAACTATTCTTAGTGTTTGGGCTACCAGTTTGAATACTAGTTGCCATTAGGAGCTCTCTCTCCTCCCTCCACACCCAAGTCCAGAATCACACTGGGCATGTTGGGGTGTCTTCAGGAAAGTACTTTGATAACATCAAGGATACACACCCCATCCCAGGATCAGCCATGGTGGTGATCTACTCACCCAGATTCCTACCATTTTTCATCATTCAATAAGCTAAACTGCTTTGGTCTGAAGAGGCTCATTTTTTGCACACGTTTTAAACCATTTCCTTCCATCATATTGATCTGCTGGCAAGTGCACAGAGGCTGTTTTTAAAGGTTCTCTTCTTTCCTTGTTAGTTATAAAGCTGAAAAAACTTCCATCTGAACTGGTGATACTAAAAGTACCAATTTCGAAGAATTCCAAAAGTTTTCTAGGAAACACACTACCAGAGTTCATCGTTCTAACTAAACCCTTAACTTCAGCTTAAATTATCTACCACCTTTGTACTCACTGTCTCTTTTGTTGTTTATTCACAACAGTGCTCAGCAAAATCAAAAGGTGCATAAACCTTCCATAATTACAAGAAAAGGACGTCCTCTGTTTCTCCAGTATAGAAAACCAAAGATGGGCACCAAAGATGACAATTATAATGAAAATGTCCTCAACCCAAATTTCAGGTAGTTCTGTAGGTGTATTCTACATCACATGTGGTCATTCAAGATTCACCTGCTTAAGTTGATCTCTTCAGAGAAACTAGTAATATTTTAGTGGCAGAAACAATGCCCTAGAGTTTCTTTTAAGCCTTTTCAAATCAAAATCTGAAAATCATGTTTCTGTTTCCTAGGAAACTAAGGAGGTAAAACCTATGGCAAGAAAATCTACCAGTGTCATTTTCCTTTTATCCTTGGCTCATAAACACGGTTACTGCTTATTAGAAGAAAAAATAAATTTCCCTCT
This sequence comes from Loris lydekkerianus, assembly GCA_963574355.1. NCBI lineage: Eukaryota > Metazoa > Chordata > Mammalia > Primates > Lorisidae > Loris > Loris lydekkerianus. Next base: position 1,357 of record CAUYPK010098505.1, on the reverse strand, counting down.
GGTGTCACTGAGAATCACAAGAAGATGAGAAAGGACGCGGAACGCCAATCTTGCGGCCTGCCTCCCCGCCTAGGGCATGATGCAAGGTTAACAGAAGAAACCCCTTCAGGGAGAGCCACAAAAAGCTGGAAAGCTGCGTATAATCCAGTTCAGGAAGTGCCCAAGAGAACACAGGGCAATCTGAGGTGAAAGAAAAACACAGATCTGAAACTAAAAAGCCTCTTCACAGCTGAGGGTACCACAACTAAAGCAAACAGCCTTCAGAATGGGAGATGTCTGCATGATATGAACCTGACAAATAACAAGAAGGTACAGAGAACTCAACTAATCAACAAGAAAAAACAGCCCCATTTATAAGTGAGCAAGAGACTTAAATAGCAACTTCTCTGGAGATGACAGACAAATGGCCAACAAACATTAAAAAAAAATGCTCACTGTCCCTAACCATCAGAAAAATGCAAATCGGGCAGCACCTGTGGCTCAGTGGGTAGGACACAGGCCCCATATACCAAGGGTGGCAGGTTCAAACCAACCCCGGCCAAACTGCCACAACAACAAAAAAAAAATAGCCAGACCTTGTGACAGGCATCTGTAGCCCAGCTACTTAGGAGGCTGAGGCAAGAGAATCACCTAAACCCAGGAGTTGGAGGTTGCTGTGAGCTGTGTGACCAAGGCACTCAACCAAGGATGACAAAGTAAGACTCTTGTCTTAAAAAAAAAAAAAAAAAGAAAGAAAGAAAGAAAGAAAGAAAAAAATGCAAATCAAAATCACTCTGAGCTGTCACCTAACCCCAGTGAGAATAGTCCAAAATCCCCATACTGCTAGAGGGATTGTGAACTAATATAACTTCAATGGAAAGAAATAAGTAGACCTTCCATTTGATCCTGCAATCCCATTACTAAGTATCTGCCAAGTAGAAAAAAAGATCATTTTACCACAGGAACATTTGCACTAGAATGTTTATTGTAGTTCAATTCATAATTGCTGAGATGTGAAAGAAACCCAAGTGCCCATCAACCCATGAATGGATTAACAGACTGGTGTATGTATACCACAGAGTATTCAGTCATGAGAAAAGACACAGACTTGACATTATTTATATTTACTTCAAATGAGCTAAAAGAACATTCTCCTTAGTAAAGTATCTCAAGAATGGAAAAACAAGTATCCAAAGTACTCAATATTATATGAAACCAATATATAAACAACTAGATGTCCATAGGAGAGAAAAATACAAGTATATTCTATTGAGGGGGAGGGGACAAAAAGGGCAGGGGAGGGAAAGGGAGGGAAAGGAAAGGGAAGGGAAGGAAAGGAAAGGGGAGGGAAGAGGTGGGAAAGGGGAGGGAAGGGGAG
>CAUYPK010098500.1:0-11783 GCA_963574355.1 Loris lydekkerianus | reverse complement strand
CCTCATTTCAATTTAAAGTAGGCACAACCTTTCGAATTTTTTGTTTTTTATTTGTCAATACTGTGTGTAAAAAAAATTTTTTTTTTTTTTTTTTTTTTTTTTTTTTTTTGCAGTTTATGGCCAGGGCTGGGTTTGAACCTGCCATCTCCAGCATCTGGGGCCAGCACCCTAGTCCTTTGAGCCACAGGCACCACCCCTGTACACTAAGATTTTTAGTGTCAAATACACCAGTAACATAGTTTATCAAAGAAATCCGAAGCCTTTAAAATACACTTTGATCCCCATAAGCTGGAGTCATACAGATCTACTATTTTATACTTATGATATCGTTTGAGGACTACCTGTATACTCGAGTATAAGCCGAGTTTTTTTGGCACAAAATTTGTGCCGAGTTCGAGTTTTATATATATATATATACTGGAGTATATGCGGTATTCTTATTAGTTATAATTACAGGGTAAGAAAACCAAAGACCAAAGAAATGTAATTCCCAATACCTTAGAAGTCACTTAGTAGGGGATCCAGGACTAAAAATTAGGGTGTTGCTTTTTTGTTCCTACCCATTAATGTCTATTATTAACATCTAGTTATACTCTATAGAATGTAATCTATAAGTCAGGCTCTCTGATAGACCACAGGGGTTCAATGCTGTATAAAAACAAGCTATGGGGCTTATAACAGAGATAAAAACAATTAGTCCAGTAACCACACGAATAAATGTATGATCACAATGGGAGAAAACTTCTCTGAAGGCACATATTTTGTTACTATTAATGCCTATAATTGGAGATTGACCTTGATGAAGGATCAGGAAAGGTTTCCTCAGGAAGTGCTGATGAAGTAGAAATTGGAAGGAAAATTGTATGTCGATCCAGCAAATCTGAACAGAAAGAACATTCCAGGCAGTGAAAACAATACAACTACACTGTGATGAAAAAAATATAATTGGTATTAAGGACTTAAAGGAGACCCAGGTATTACAATGGAGAGATGGCGCAGAGAAGGAGCTGCGAGGTAGCAGTGGCCAGCCACTCAGGGTCAGTAGGGCCTTTAATTGTCCATGGGACCAGAAGGGGCAAGGCTGGGGTGGGAGAGGTTGAGAGGTTGAGTTCAAGGTCATTAATACCCTTTTCATGGAGCCTGTAGGGAACTCCTCAGGGGTGAAAGGAATTGTCTAAGGCCTCTGGAAAGTTCCATGAAACATTCAGATCAAGATCTTCCAATCCAACGTTCCTTTCATTTTGATTCCCCCCCTCCCCCAGGTTTTCTTAGCTCAAGTAAATTTTAGTAATTGATTAAACTGATCAAATAATAATGAATAAGTGCCATGTAGTAGAATGAAAAGAATGGTTTCAGGAAAGATAAAGAATTTTTCAGATGGAAATGACATTCTTAATAGGCCTGTGTTTTGAGGCTGTTGTGTGGAGCCCAGTCTGGAGCTACGGGACTAGAACAGCTTCATGCAGTAACCAGCGTAGTCATAACTAGACCCTGGAATTGATCAAGTGACAATTCGAAAGACATTATGCTACTATAATTTTTTTTTTCTTTGCCAAGTCTCAAAGGAAGATAGAACGTGAAAGAAAATAATAAAGATTAAAATTTTAAAATAGCGCTTAGAGGAAGAGATTTTCAGGTAGGGTGCGTTTGAAAATGTAAGCACATAATCAAATTTACTGTTTTGATAGTTATTAATTTGATTTCTATAAGTGGCCTGTTACATAGTAACATGTTGAGAAAATAAATATGTGTAAGACTCCCAGTCTGCTTCAGAAAGCAGACCAGAAAGCTCCCGGGGTCTAAATCGCCCAAAATGCAGCCTATATTCACAGAAACTTCTTTCTCTGTTTAACTATATGTGCCCATTTGGTCCACACCGGTCAAAGTAAATATTCCAGAGAAATTGAGGAACACTTTAGGGAAACAACTACAATAGTTTTCTAACTCATTGTCAGCCTTATCATTCTAAATATATACAGATATGTAGAAAATTCTCCCTACTTTGACAATAAACCTGTACAGAGGAGTGTTTTTGTTTGCCTTGAAACTGTAATGAAGTCAAAGGCTGAATTGTTCAAGATGTTACGGTGCAGGGATGTTGGAATCTTCCAACACTGCTTCCTTGTCAACAGACTGGACTTGTCATCTAATCACCAGTGTGATTACTTATCTATCCATCTGTGTAATTATTGAGAAATCTCACTAATTTTCTCTTGCACTTACGGAGTAGGTAACACTGTCAGGAAGCTGCACAGATTTCAGAGGAGTTGGCAGCATCTTCCCTGACTTTGCAGCCTTACTTAAAACACACAAACCCTTGTGAATGAGATGGATGGTACAGCCGGGACAGTATTGTGCCATCCCCTTTCTGCAAACCAGAAAGGGAAGCTGATTTACTGCACAAAGCTGTTCTATGCTTTCTAGTCTGTTCACACCGTGGAGTGTAACACAGTCATAAAGAGAAAGTACCTTCTTATGAAGGGCAGTGGAATCTCCTCCAGGGTACGTGGTTACCTGAAAACAGCAAAATGGGGCACCAGAGCTGTGGTATGCGGCACCCTCCAATTGTGTTAAAAGAAGGAAATGATATTTCATGCTGTACATGTCAGATATCCCATTGCCTTTGTGTCTATAAAACCAGTGCTCCCTGAGCATGTGACACTGTTCTGCATGTTTGAAAACCGAATCCACCTGCGGGAGGTGGGCACATACCCACTAGGAGCAGGTCATTTTCTACATGAGGTTGAAAGTCATGTACAAGTGCATGATGTGATGGAAGAATCTGAGACCATCCCCAGAGAAAGAGGATGCGTCTTACAGCACAGTCTACAGCCATGTCCACGGGGGCCCAGGCACAACACAATGCCTCCTATTTTATCTCCCGTCCAGTAGCGAAGTCCCAGTCCCCAATCTCCTCCCAGTAATTGGTGTTGTTTATGCTTTTCAAGGGTGGGCTGTCACCTGTCTTGTGTTTAGCCCATCAGGGACCAGGGGCCCAAACTCTCTGCCGGCATGCTTAGGGCTTCCTGCTCCAATTACCTTCCCCTCTGCTGTCTTCCACACACTGTAAAGAGACAGGAAAGGCGAACCCCTGAAGTCGTTTACAGGAAAGTATCACTGTGTGGGTGAGAAATTAAACTGCATCACCATGGCTTTCAGTGTGCTCAGAGAGCAGAAGGGAATGCTCATGGCATGGTGCTGTAGTGGCCTCTTGTGACCTTCAGAGATGATGCTGCTTCAGGGTACACTAGGGCACACCTCCCCCGGGCACGTGGATTGGTCAGCTGTCATTAAGCACCACATTTTCTTATTCACATGGTGTAGCTGGGCTGCCACCCAGGGACCACACAGAGGTGCTTTCCATCACTCCATGGTCTCTCTCTCTCTCTCTCTCACTCTGTAAGTATCTGCCCCTGACTTTTAATGATAATTGAGTTAAGTCTAGATATTTCAAAATAAACAGCCATAAACAAAGGCCACTTTACTATCAATTTGAAGCTGTTTTCTCTCACCCAAGGCTTCAAGCCTGTCCACCACCTCTCCCAGGGAGTTCTCACGTCTGTTCTCAGCCCCGGAGATACGCACATATCTTTACCTCCGCCCTGCCCAGCGGAATCAAAGAAGGCCCAGGGTTCCTCTCACATGGCAGAGTCAGCCTCGGACCAGAGATGAGCCCCTGATCCTGCAGTGTGCTCTCAGCCCTGCCGGGGCAGTAGGTGGGTTCATGGAAGTGTGGTGGGTGCTGAGAATAGAGCCCGGGTCTGCATGCGGGCTCTGCCTTCCTGACTGACCATGTCACGTCATGTCTCTAAGCCTCAGTTCCAAGACTGATAACGTGTGAAACAAATACACCCGAGGAATCGCTGTTTAAAACCTTGAGGTCAGTCAAGTTCCCTAGAAGCAGAGCCTGGGGCTGGGATTCCTGTGCCCAGGAAAGTGCTAGAGCCTGAACTGCACCCCTGTGTGGGCCTGGGGAGGGGGCACTGCTGTGAGGGTGCACCCCCAGCACAGCAAGCCAGGGTGGGGAGGGCACCCGGGTGGGACAGCCAACGACAGGTGCCAAAAGGAACGACAGGACCCAAGCTGAAAGCCTGGGAGGTTTTGGGGGAAGACAGAGTTAGAACCTAGGGTCCACTTGAGCCCTGCCCAAAACAACCAGAGAAGGCAAGCCAGGCCCTGAGGACAGGCTGAGGGTTCGTTCCCACGGTAGGCTCCAACCTCTCCCTCTAAAAGGAACCCACAGTCAAAGACGGTCTGGGAGCCCAGGACTGGTAATTAGGCCAGTAGGTGGGGCGCTGAATTCACTTCACCCGGAGGCTGCGGCTTCCTCAGAGCTAAGCCTGTAAGTGGCCTCGGCCGGGACTGCAGAACCCGCCACGGGACGCAAAGTCCCCTGTGGCCTTGACCTGCCTAGAGTCACAAATCACACCCTCCTGAAAGAGCTCATCCCAGGACCCAGTCTTCACCCCAAGCCTTCCTCCCATGCTCGACCCCAGCCCTTTTGATTTGTACCTGTAGCGGCATTATTGTATCTTTTAAGTATTATCTCTTCTCGTGCCTATGTCCTCGTTTGTCTAAACTGTGGCCTCCGGTGGGGACAGGCTGTGTCTAAATTTCCTTTCATGCCTCCTTGGCAGATATTTATTTATGGAGCCATTTGTCACTGTCAGAGTGGCCGAGGTTTCAGGCATCGGGGACAGCAGAGTCTGCGAAAAGAAGGAAGACTTGGAGTCACTTTCAAGTCATTGATTTTTGGTTTGGGGCACATTGACTTGTCTTCAGAACAGGTCACGTAGTGTGTATTGTCCCTGCTGTCACATGTCCTTTACATGTGGGGCCGTTCTGCTGCTCTGGTGTTATTCCTGGGCACTTAAACTAAATAAGGTTAAGGCACATTCTACACAGTGCCCTGGGAAGGTTCCTAATGTGTAAATGGCACAGTCTCTGCACACAAGGAGTTTATTATCTAAAGAGGAAAAGAATAGGCATTTGTGTGCAATGCTGGCCAGGAAAGAGGCCAACAAGTCCCATCTCTGTACAGTCACATGTTTACACACAGGGAAGTTAAGAGCGGCGAGGAGTCGAGAGCTCAGCCGTCGTCCATGGCCCAGGTGGGTGACAGTTGTCCAAATAAGTAGAAAGGCCCCTTCCAGGCAGGAAGGACAGATGAAACCGTGTCTGTTAGTTTCCTGTGCAGGCCTCAGTTGGGTCAGATGAGGATTAATGTTGTTTGTTGAGTGTCAGCAGCGTGCCAGACACCCAACGCCATCCCTTCCTGGGAGCGCTAGACAGACGAGCAGGTCAAACACAAATGGATCAGCTGACAAGGTGGCCCAATGTCCAGGTGAGCAGCTTCAGAGTCCTGCCGCTTGCTTTTATTGTGGGTTTGTTGTTTGTTTTCCAGGGATTTTCCCCAAAACTTCACCTGGTGTTCTGGGAAGAAGTGCCTCCTCTATGTGGGGCCTTCCTCCTGGTTACACTTCCAGCGTGGCTGATGGCCTCCTCAGCCACCTTCCTTCATACTAAAATCTGTCCAAAGCAGAACTGGTCTGAGGAGACCCTGCTTTTCATACATTCTCACTGCTGCATTAACTAGGTGAGCGATCACAGGTGCAAGCTTGTGTTTATCCTCTTTTTGACTCAAATGACATTCATTCGTTTTCGCCTGAGGCGTATCTGAAAGCTAGATTCACATCAGATGAGCAGGGATAAAAAAAGTGATCAACTACAGAGGCGACCTTGAGCTTCGAGTCTTGCTTCACCCGGACTCCCGGCTGGTGCTGCCCTGCCCTTCCTGACCCGGCCCTGCGGGGTCTCTGCTTTGAGATGCGCTCCCATGGGCTCTGTGAAGTTAGGATGGTGGACTCACTCCAAACTTGCTAGCAAGAGAGACCGTGAAGAAAAGAGGAAGGTCGGCAGTGCAATGGAATTGATTTAAATACATAATGTTATGTAGAAAGGGGATTTCTTGGGCCAAAAGATGGCAGGATATCTGGGATAAATGAGAAAGCAGCCTATGGGGTTACGATGCTATTTTCTGTGTTTTATTTGCAGTTTGAACGGAAGTAAGTACTACAGTAAACTTTGATCCTAATACCTGATTGGTGGCCTGTTTCTTCTGCCTTCTGCTTTTATCGGTTAGCTCATTTGCAGTATGTCCCTGCTGTCATAATCTGTGTGGGTATCTAGGGCTCATAGACTTCCTGTAACAGGGTTCCCAAAGCCACCCAGCCTAAAAGAGATTCTTGAGCACTGAGGCTTCCTGCCCTATACCTTATATAAGTGCCTTAACCTAGAATGGCTTTTTCTTTGTACATCAAAGGTGGCATTCGCACACATTTGCCAAATACAAGGGCACACTGAAAATTTTAACTGGGTCCAAGAATGAAAGTCATGGATATGCCTGTATTTTTTTGTTTGTTTGTTTGTTTTTTGCAGTTTTTGGCCAGGGATGAGTTTGAACCTGCCACCTCCAGCATATGGGGCCAGCACCCTACTCCTTTGAGCCACAGGCGCTGCCAGGATATGCCCGTACTTATACATGGCCCTCTATGTTTTCCTAATTAATGTGGACAGTTGTGTTCATTGAATTCTTAAAATAGAAACAGAAAAGCATTACTGTGTGTTGTTCTGATAAACTCAGGAGAGTGGCTGACACATGTCTCTTGGGACCCAAGGGTGTTATCACCCAAGTGAAGCCTGTGTCCTCGGCCTGTGGAGCTTGCTAAACCCTAGATCAGGGCAAGGCTCATATGTTTAGAAAGGTGGCATCAGAGTGTGGTCAAAATACACATTTTCCATGAGTCAGATCTATCCTTTGTCCCTTAACTACTTTCTAGTTTTAGACTGAAACCCTAAAGGGCTCAGTGGTCATCTCTGTAAAATGAGGTGACGAATTATCATGTCCCAGAGCCACCATCCAGCTCAGACCTTCTGTGACAAATCATGGCGCCAACTACATCCAAGAGCTGTGTGGTCCTGGACTAGGCCGGGAAGTGGGAGCAGATGTCCTGAGAAGCAAGACTCTCCCCACAGGGAACTATCATGGGGCTGATTTCCGGTTCTATCTGTGGACCTGATGTTAGGTTCAGGATGGACAGCCTGATCCTGAGATCAGGTCCACAGGTAAACAACGGAGGCAAAATGATTTGTATCCAGAACAACTGAAAAAAATAGCAGGATATAACACAAATTCCTTCCTGCAGAAGCCTTCCTTGAGCCTTGTTCATCTGCAATCTACTTTTATAAAGAAAAACAAAATAAGGGTAAACATTATACTCGTGAAAAATGTCCAAATATCAGCAGGAAGTATAAAAATCAGAATATAACATTCTGACAGCCTGCAGTCAAGGTAGACTGCGGAGTATTTTTAGATTTTTTTCAAGTAATACACATGCTGTGAGCGATGTCATGAACAGACCTCAAAAATCAGCAGGCTCTGAATCCCTCAGAGCATGAAGCCACCTACACCGAACAGTGTTTTAGTCTGAGTTTCTCTTGTTTGGTTTAAAAGTTTCGCAGAACCACCCTCTAGTTTGTATTTTTTTTTTTTTTTTTAATTTCCTAAACTGCATGCAGAATCCAGGACCAGGAGAAGTTGTCTCCTGAATGCACTTTTGAAGTGACCCCAGTCCAGGAAAAGCACAACTAATCATGGGACCCCCACGTAGTTTGGCAAATCATGACTGTACCCGTGCACAGTGGACTACATGCATCTGAGCACACCCAGGGCATTCCCTGCTAGAATTGTGAAGAAGCTGAAAAGCCCAGCACACGGGGAAGATGCTCAGGCACATGAAAACTTTCTGAACACTGCTTTGCACCTGCCACTGCCAGTTGGAAAACATTTGTCAGATCTCTGCTATTTCAGGTGACAGCCACAACTCTAAAACCCGGGCTGTGCACTGAGCTGTTTCTCTGTCCTCTGGTCCTTTCACATTTCCCGAACCCTCTGCCGCTGCCACACTTGTTTGGATTTCCTCTGCCTGTGCCCAGCATGTCTGAGCCCTGCCTTCCCTTGGGATGCAAGAACTAGCTCCAGCCCAGCTCAAGTACCCTTCTCCCCCATGCTGACCCCTCCACTTATCATCAGGTTACTCCCCAAGGCATCCCCTGAACTCTTAGTTGTCATTTCACATATACCATGTGCCCAGCCTTAGACTAGGAATTTTACATACATCATCATTTTACCCTCACAAGACCCCAAAGAGCTAGGTTTTATCCCCATTTTATATTCAAGAGGACAAGTGATTTGTCAAAGGTACCAGCACTAATAATGTGGAACCAGTTTAGAACTCAGTCCAGTTGAACTCAGCTCGAACTTGACTGTGTGTGGGCTTCCTTGCTGTAGCTTTCTTGGAATTTTAGTTTAGTTTGGGAACATACATGCCGTTGAGCCCTGACCAACATGGGATTGAACTGTGTGGGTGTTGGTTGACTTTTGTCAACTGAGTGAGAATCAAAACCTCAGTATTCAAGGGATGAAAAGGCTGGGTAAACAGAGTGGTTTTCCGACTCACTGGTTCCACAGGGCTGACAGTGGGACTTGAATATGCTTAGAGTATAGTATCCTGAAAGGTCCTGGAACCAATCCACTGCAGATAATAAGGACAGATAGTCCTTCCTTATTATCTGCAGTGGATTGGTTCCAGGACCTTTCTATCTGTCCTTCCTTATACATACACATCTATATTCACTCAGAGCAGACACACACACACATACTCTTACACTTCAGTGGCCCTAGTTAAACTTAAACCTAAAGCAAGGTCAGTCTATCATATTTTTGTATCTGATTAGCAAAATGTCCAAAAAAGGTAGCTGTTGATGATTCAATTATTTGAAAAATGTATGTTAATGTCAAGTTGATGTTGTACCTTGCGGAAGTATCACCGGCACTACAGACATGATTTCTCCCTTCAGGACCCAAAGGCAGATGAGTGCTACAGAGAGCAGGACAGGGCTCTGTGGCAGAGGCTGGCAAATGTTTTCTATAAAAGATCAGCAAGTCCAGATACATATGTCACGCCTTGCAGTCATAAGATCACTGTTCTAACCGTTCAATTCTGTTGTATTGCAAAAGCAAACACAGACAACGCATAAACAAACGGGCCTGCTGTGTCCCAGTAAACTTTGTACGTATGGACACTGAACCTTGAATTTTAGGTACTTAAAAGTTGTCACAAAATGTTGTTCTTTTGATTTTATTTCCAACTGTTTGAAAACATAGAAACTGTTAGCTCATAGGCCTTCCAAAATAGTAGTGTGCCTATTTGGTTCCCAGGCAACCATGCCCCATGCAGTCTGTAACAAGGGACACGTTACTGAACTGGGTCTTTTATTCTTTATTTATTTTTTATTTCGTTTTGCATTTTGAAGTTTTTGTTTTATTAAGTTGTAATCCAACATATATTTTACATTCCTCACTATATCACTGTTGTTGCTTTAAACCAGAGTGTAGCAATTTGCCTTAGGACATCGGTCTAATCTAGTTCCCAGTCTATTTATTTTTTACCTGTGAACTAAGAATATTATTTTTATATTTTTAAAGATTTTTTAAATAAAAAGAATAAATAATATGCATAAAAGGTCATATTGGCTTGCAAAGCCTAAAATACTTAGTATCTGACCCATTGCAGAATATGTTGATTCCCTGCTTTAACTATCAATAAAAACTTAGAAATTAAAAACTTAGAATTACCAGAACTTTTCAGAGTTCTGTACTTCTTTTATTTTTAGGTTCTACCTCAGGTTATTTTCTTTCTGTCTGAAATAGTTCCTTTTGGATACCTTTTAGTGCAGATCCTTTGGAAATACATACTTTCATTTCTGGTGGATATTTTGCTTCATATAAAATTCTAGCTTGTCAGATATTTTTGTTTTCTTTTTTTTTTTTTTTTTTTAGATTTTGTCATCATTTCTTTAAAATCAGCTACCTGTATTATCAATACTATTTTTAGAGTAATTGCTTATTTTCTTTTTTGATCTCTTTTATGAATTTTCTTTTTGTCTTTGATTTTCTCCTATGAATATACTATAGTTACTTTCTTTTTCCCTTGTATTTAGCTACATTTTATGTTTTGTATTTATAAAGGTTCTTGAATTAGAAATTCAATGCCTTGAAATAATTTTAAAATGTTCTCAGACATAATTATCAATATATTATTTCTAATCCATTCTTTCACTTCTTTTTTTCTGATGTTCATTTATATGTTAGAGTGTTACACTAGGTTTTCTACTTTTTTAAATTTTTTTCTATACATACACATGTGTTTATTTGGTTTCCACTTTTTAACTTCACAAAATTAAAAAGGCTTAAAATTTAAGAACAACAATGTTTAAGATAAGGACTAAAAACAAAAACGTCGTAAAGAATGAAGGAAGATAAATACATTCAGAAAAGAAATCAGACAATTGCTGCAACGAAATATTGAGCAATAATAATAAAAATAATAATAATGCACAAAAATAACATTCACATGTCAAATCAGAGTATGTCTATTATAGAATGCTTTCTCTCTGAGGTTCAGTATGGAGTCATCAGTTAACTTCTTTTTTTTTTCCCCCCCAAAGTCTCAAAAAATAGACAACGAATATTTATAAATAAAAATAGAAAATAATTAAAAAAAAGAAAACAAATCATGCCAAATCTTATAGACAATAGAAAAAGAAGAAATACTTTAAAATGATTCTACTTCATCTGAATATACTTGATATTAAAATGGGAAGAAGTATATTATTATAAAGGGAAATTAAAAACATATTTCACTTATAAATGAGGATGAAATATCCTAAACAACATATTAACAAGTTGAATGAAAAATTATTGTTCAAATAATGTACCTTGGTCAAAATTAAATCTAATGTGTGAGAATTAGTCACTATTTACTTTTCTTTTTTTTTTTTTTTCTTTTCCTTTCCCTCACCCCTCTCTCCTTCTCTCTGCCTGTTCTCCCCTTCCCCGACCCCCACTGTGTTATTAATTATCATTAATTGTCCTCATATCAAGGTTGAATACATAGGATTCATGTTTCTCCATTCCTGTGATGCTTCACTAAGAATAATGTGCTTTACCTCCATCCAGGTTAGTACAAATGCTACAAAATCTTAATTTTTAATGGCTGAATAGTATTCCATGCTATACACATACCACAGCTTGCCAATCCATTCCTGGGTTGGGGGCATTTAGGCTGTTTCCACATTTCAGCGATTGTAAATTGAGCTGTGGTAAACAGTCTAGTACAAGTGTCTTTATAATAAAAAGGGTTTTTTCCTTCTGGATAGATACCCAGTAATGGGATTGCAGGATCAAACAGGAGGTCTAGGTTGAGTTCTTTGAGGATTCTCCACACTTCCTTCCAAAAAGGTTGTACTAGTTTGCAGTCCCACCAGCAGTGTAAAAGTGTTCCCTTCTCTCCACATCCACACCAGCATCTACAGTTTTGAGATTTTGTGATATGGGATTAGATGATATCGCAGGGTGGTTTTAATTTGCATTTCTGTAATAATTAGGGATGAGCATTTTTTCATGTTTGCTAGCCATTCATCTGTCTTCTTTAGAGAAGATTCTGTTCATCTCTCTTCCCCATTGATGTATGAGATTGTTGGCTTTTTTCATGTGGATTAATTTGAGTTCTCTATAGATCCTAGTTATTAAGCTTTTGTCTGATTCAAAATATGCAAATATCCTTTCCCATTGGGTAGGTTGTCTATTTGCTTTGGTTGTTGTCTCCTTAGCTGTACAGAAGATTTTCAGTTTAATTAAATCCCATTTGTTTATTTTTGTT
>CAUYPK010098494.1:0-57592 GCA_963574355.1 Loris lydekkerianus | reverse complement strand
TTTCAATATAAGTGACAAAAATTGTGGCATGAAAATATGTCTTGACTAATTTTTTTTTTTTTTTTTTTTTTTTTTTTTTAATAGTTGGCCATAAGCTACAATCAAACATTTCTTCAAGAAGCTCTGGTTCCTCTTAGTGTGGAGTGGTATTTAAAAACCACAATCTTAGCACAAGAGAATACTAAAAAAAAAAAAAAAAAAAAAAAAAGAATAGTTTCACTTGTGTTCTTTTATTGCCCAGCAAACTGGATGCAGCTGCTTTGCTTTAGTTTTACCTCCAGCTGGAAATGTGAGTAGCAGCAGAGGAGTGCGGAGGGGTTGAGTACTGTCAGATGGTAGAGGACATTAAATGCCCATTATGTGTATAAATCTGGATGTTAGCTGATCAGTGGAAGGGAGTGATTGAAGGTTATTGGGACTAAGGTATCTGCTGCTGGCAGCAACAAAAAATAATAGTTAGTCTGACATATATTATGTATTTAAGTTATGTCATCTGAATCCAACATTGGAGTTCATAATTTCTTATTTGCTTGTATTTCTTAACTTACCTATAGAATGAGTAGAAAGCCACTTATATAACTTTGCAAATCCTTGCTATGATTTGATTGATTCTTGCTATGTTGTTGTATCTACTTGAAGTCCTGGTATTAGTGTAACAGGTTTTTAGTTTTATCTTATTGCCAAATGAATATCACAATTTTAGTTAATTATGTACTAAACTTTAAATATGTGAATAAAAGCTATGTTGGGCAACTCAACCCTTGAATTAATTCATAATATCTCCAAATTACTCTTTGGGAAGTATGTGTGCTTTGTTGTTACTCATTTTGTCATAAATTATAAAAATGATACAACTAGGGAAAAGGATAATTGAAATAGTATAGGATATAATGATTAGAAAAATAATTATCCTGTTATTTTCACTTTCATTTCTTAGAAATTTTTGGCTTTTTCCATTAGTTACCATAATTCTAAGTAATAGAATAATTCTTGAATTATAGATACCCTTATTTGCAAGAGCAAGAATTTAACTCATCTACATTTACTAACTTTACCTTCCTTTCTATGTCTCTCTTAGACTTATTGATTAAATTATTCTTCTTCATCTTATTGATGATCTGTATAACTTTAAATAAAATACTGAAACTTCAACTTTTGGTTCTGTCTGCTTTTAGGCATCAACTGTCAACTCATCATTATTTAGAAATGAACTAAAGCCTCTATATTACCTTTCATTTTTCTCCCACTGCTGTGCTTTCCATTACCCATTAACTTTATTGTTTTTTTAGTGTTCTTAAGGTTTTGGCATTGGCATTATATAATGTAATTATAATTATGTGTTAAGTGCTTTGTCCATAGGTTTATTCAAAATGTTAGAAATTAATAAATAAAAGTTAGATTATAACATGTAAATGTTTACTACAAAACTAGTGTGATTAGATCTGTGGAGAAAATAGTGTGATATTTTATCATTTACACATTAACCAAAATGTGAGTTATGAACTATTTTTCAAATTTTCATTTTACTTTTTACATTACTAATTTTCAAGGTTTTATATTACTTTTTTATTGATTCATGGTTTAGATTTGTTTTGTTTCACAGTTTTAATTTTATTTTTGTAATAAAACAAATAAAAATTTTCTTTTCATGTGTATGGCAGTCAGTGTGTTAAACTTCTGCTGCTTATAAGAGTATGTTCCCCAAGAAGACATGAAAAAGTTTGTTCCCAACCTTCCAATACCAAAGGGATTTTCTTTTTCAAGTATGCTATAAATTGCTTAAATTAGTGCATATTTTAGTGTGCTTTACTTTGATTCATGGCTTTTTGTGTTTTTTAAATTTTATTGGAGCTTATAATTTCATGTCTTTCCTTTCTTTCCTTTTTGAGAAAAGAAGCTATTCCATTTTTAGTATGGTAGTTGAATCTTTCAGATTTTCCTTAGATCATAATAGTTGTTAAATAAAATGTAATGATTTGAAAAATCACTCTTGGGAATCCTCCAACTGCTGGTTCCAATTTGTCAAACTATTATTTTTTTTATTGAACTCTGTAGTCATCTCAGAGTTCTTAGATTCTATGACTTCTTATTTCCTAGATTCTTTTTTCATTTATTGAAGTACTGTACCTTCAAGTAATTTTTTTTTCATTAAGTGTGTACAGTAGATGAACTTTATGGTCTCATATGTATTTATTCATTCTTTACTGATAGTTTTTCTAGGTATAAAATTCTAGTTTCAGAATCATTTTTCTTCAGAACATTAAAGGCTTTGTACCATTATCTTCCATCATCCAGGACTAGGGCTGAGAAACTTGCTGCCAATTGGATTTTTAATTTTTTGTAGTTGACCTACTTTTGTTTTTCTCTGACCAATTCTAAGTTTTCTTTTTAATCACTGGTGTTCTTAAATTAGTAACAATTTAATTAATCCTACTGGGCTTTGGTTAAGTCCTATCAACTTGCCAATCTTGACTCTTTGTTTCTTTAATTAACTATTTTCTTCCCTCTGTGTTCTTCTTCTTTTCTTTTCTTTCTTTCTTTCTTTTCTTTCTTTCTTTTTTTTTTTTTTTTTTTTTTGCAGTTTTTGGCCAGGGCTGGGTTTGAACCCGCCACCTCCAGCATATGGGGCTGGTGCCCTACTCCTTTCAGCCACAGGTGCCGCCTTGTTCTTTTTCATTTTTAACCTAGAACTCCTATTAGGTACATGTTGATTTTCTGGAACACTCCTATATAGTTTTTATTTCTTCTTTTTTTAATCTCACATTTCTATCTTTGTCCTTTTTCTGTACATTTTAGATGATTCTCCTAATAAGTTCTTTTAACACTTTGGATATGTTTTATTTATTTAAAAATCTCCCTGTCCTCTGAAATCAGATATTCTCTGGTTTTTCCCCTCTGCACTGCTGGTTTCCTCAAACATATGCTTATCCTTGGCTGTCTTTTTTATTTGTGAATTAAGCACAAAGACACATACAAATGGTTGGTGTGTGTTCTCTGTGGTATCACGTAGGTCTTTTTCCTTGAGATACTTAGATACATAGTAAGCTTCACATTGGGGTTTTAAGATGGAAGTGAACCCTTCCTCTTTTCAAATGCCAATATAAAACAACATTATCTGTAATGCAATCCTTGAGGCCTTGCTTGGCCCAGGTGTATTTTCACACAGAAACCTCTCTGCTTTTTGTTGGGGATAAATATTGCTACTACCTATCTTTCTATTCACTTGGGGATAGGGGATAAGGAAGATGCTTTTTGGCATAGTTGTTGCATATATAATTTAATGGTATCACTCTGATTTCACTAAAGAAATCTCTGCATTGAATTTCCTCTTATCAATTCTGTATCCTCTTTTAAAACCCTGTCAAAATGAATTATAAGATGGACATTTTATGGAGGGGAGTTACTCTGCAGTAAGTTCTTCATAGGTAGTCTGGTTTCTCTATAAGGTGGGAGGTTTTATACATTCGCTCTCAGCTATAGTGAGAGAACAGCAGAAAGAACAACATGAATAGTCCTCTTTTCACATTCGTTTGCACAAAGAAGTATATTGTACGCTACATGTGCAGCCTGGACTCTACCCTTCAGGCCAGGATCTCCCAAGGTTAGAGACTAAAGTTTTTCATTTGTACTTTTCTCTCTCAGTGATGCTGATACCAAACTGAACTTCAGCAAAGGGGCCAGAAAAGGAAGAGCAAGAAGACTGGCATTTATGGAGTGGGTGAACAAAGAAGGAACCAGAAGAAGAGAAAGAAGATATAGAATGATGCCAGGGTTGAAGTGAGGTGAAAAGCCCAGTGAGTTCTTCCTCACCAAGCTGGAAACTCAGGTTGTGGTGGTGTGGTGCTCTAATTATTCCAGAGCCAAAGCTGGTTAGTTTTTCTAGAAATTTTATGGCCAAGATAATATACTCAACTTTGAAGAGTGTCAAGCCTTGGGGAAAAAGGAGAAATGAAAAGATAAAGCCATTTGGTTAGAGACCACAGGTTGAGAGGCTGTGAAGTCTGGTCTGAGTGCATCTGGCTCTGTGTCTTCAGCTGTTTGTATATTTTTGCCCTAACTCTGAAAATGTGAAATTGTGTTCCCTGGCAGGAGATACCTTGACAGTTGTGAGTGCTCAGCAGGAATATTTGCAGCAGGGTTGTGCAGTCACGGCTGACAGACTGTCACTCCCCAGGTTCATTCCAGCCCTAGCACTCTGCATGGAGAAGCTGTGCTGGACAGAAGCAGGAAAGGCCCTCTCTCTAGGCCCTGCTTTAAGGAATGAATGGGTCTTGCCATTTGGGGAAGATGACACCATCTTTGTGGGACTGACATGATTGAGGAAATCAGCTCACATTTCTGTAGAGATAAGGACGCTTTTTCTTTCCCTCTTATTTCAGCACTCATAGTTCTAGACTATGGCTCATGAATTGGCTATGGATGTCCAAGGACATTCATATTAAGGACTGGAAACAAAATAATAAAAACTAGCATTTCCATCACACTCACCATTATCATCTCTGTCATAGTGGGCTTTTAGTACAGTTTCCTTTATCTTACTTCCTTCAGAGGGGGTGTCCAACATTGGACTGCAGAGCTGTCTGGTTTCACAATGCTCTTTTTCCTCCATAAAGATTCTTGGTTATTAAATTATATAGTACTTGGCAAGTACTAGATCAAAACCTCATTTTACTGCTGACTGGATGATTTTAGGTAAATTAACTTCTTTGAGCTTTGGATTTCTCATCTGTAAAATTGGGAAAATAAAAGCACTAACTTCGTAATCTGTTGTGCGGGGTAAATGACATTGTTATTATTTCTACCTATCCATCTACTTACTACTTCAGAACAAGGCCTGGCATATAGTATACACTCGATAAATTTTTTGTGAATAAGTGAGTGAAAAGTAATAATAGTCTTATTGAACACTCATGTTCCTATTGCAGGGTTGCTCAGCTTTAGTACTATTGGCATTTGGAGGGGAGAACTTTGTTGTTGACATTGGGCTGGGTATTACAAGATGTTTAACAGCAGCCTTGACCACTGTGCTCTAGATGCCATTAGCAAAAGTCCCTTCCCCAAATCATGACAACCAAAAATGTACCCAGACATTGCCAAATGTTCCCTGGGAGACAAAATTGCTCCCCTTCAGAACCACAGTTTTAGAGGGAACCAGTTCTTTCTTGGACACAATAGAACAACAATCTAGAAATAGTACATAGTTTTGATAGTCAACAGGGACACTTAGCCTCTGCTGTAACTACTCAACTCTGCCACTGTAGCATGAAAATAACCATAGGCAATGTGTAAACAAATGAGCATTGCAGTATTCCAGTAAAACTATTTACAAAAATGGGCTGGCCCATAGGCTGTAGAGAAAATGTGGAATGAGCAGGAGGGGAGTGACCTTGTTAAGTGTGCCAAATAGCCATTGTGTCCCACAGCCTCCTTCTGGCATTGCTTATAGCCCTGGGAGACTTTTTCTGCGTGTAGACTCTGGAAAAGCCCCTACATAGCCCTCTGCTTCAGAGGTGTGGTGCCTGCAATATCATCATGGAAAGGGCATTCTGGCGAGAGTCTAGCATAGCTTTGACCAAGTATCTTCTTCTAAAGAACACATTTCTACAAGAGAGCTGAAAGATAAAGCTGTTATTAGTGAGAACTACCTACATGTGAATGAGTTTCTTTACTCAGAAGGATTTTTTTTTGATTGACATTTGTTTTTTATTTTATTTTTAAATTTTTTTTATTAAGTCCTATAAACGTAGATCATGAATACATTTATGCCTTTGTGGGATTCAATGTGTTGATTATTTGTACAAATTGGAGTGCTTACATCCTACTAATTAGCACAGCTTTCACCTCATTTACTTAATCACAGGGTTAAGACATTTGTGTTCAATACTTGATAGATTTAACTTGTACCCCTTGCAATATGCTTTCTAGGTGTGGTCCCTTGATTCTCTCTAGACACCGAACCTATAAGGACAAATAGGGTGGCAGGAGAACCAATCTAAAAAGAGGGGACTCTGTGAAAGTGTCAGCCAGAGCCCTGAGCACAAACTTAGCTGATTCCTCTTGACTGACTCCTCAAACCTGCTGATAAAGAACATCACCGGTTCAAACTGAAGAGGAAATGGCACAAAAGTCAACTCTATTATTTGGTAAGGGTATAATTAGACCTACAAATAGACCTTTATTAATAAGGAGCATTGAAATCTTTCTTTAAATAGTACCTTGCAACCATCATGTCAGCTAAATGCAGGTTAAAGCCTGTCCTCTGTTACCAACTGCTCCACACATCCATCTCAATGGAACAGACCAGCACCAGCCTGCCAGAAACACTCTCAGATGGCCACATTCAGAAATTCAGAATTCTTACAAAGTACAAACAAGAAGGGAGTGAAGGTAGGAGTCTGAATTAGGTTTGCTTGGGATCCACTTCATTCCTTCATTTAGCTCATATCTACCACCCATTAAACAAGGAAATGTGTGAATAAAGCTCTGATGTGAGGGTGTGCTGTCTTTTTTATGTTACTATTTAGCTTCTCTTGCACAGGGGCAAGCCAATGAGATATAACCAGCAGTCATGGGAGGCTTTAAGAAAAGCCCCTTGAAGGGGCTGACTTAGTCTTTAGGTTATTTTTTACCTAGCCCTTTATTTCTACCTGAAATTTAGTTGTAATGGCTGGAGTTTTCACAACCACTCTGTAATTAAGAGTCTGTGTTCCTGATGACATTATGAAGCTGCAATCAAGTTCTGGATAGCAGATCCTTTGACTTATCATTATAAATGTGAAAAATAAACTCATCTTCTTTAAGAAGCTATTTTGGGAGACTTTGTTATCTAGGGTAGCTTAAAGATGACCACAGATTCTTTTCTACTCTCGTCATAGAGAGGTAGAATCTGCTTCACTTATCTTTAAATCTAGGCTAGACCTGTGGACTGTTTTGACCAACAGAATGTAGCAGTAGTTAGTTCTATAGTATATCTTCTGGGTCTGGGATTTATGGGATCTGCAGCTTCCACCTTTGCCACTGAGAACATCTCCTCATGGAATGCACCTGTCATTTTGTCAGAAACCTAAGCCACATAGATTGTGAAAAACTGAGACACACTAATTAGCAAACCTTAATATACTCTCAGCTGATATCCAGCACTAACTTTCTGCCAACTAAGTAAGCCTTCTAAGATGTTCCAAACCAGTCAAGCTTCCAGGTAACTGCAGCCCCTGCCATTACAACATTAAGACAAAGTCACAACTGAGCCCAGCCTTCTAGATGATATCATGCAAAACATCAGATGAGTGTGTCCTCTCAGACATACTAACCCATCATGTCTCCAGATAACTGGAGTACCAGCTATCATCACTTGGAACTAAAGAACCACCCAGCTAAGCCCAATCAATCACAGATTCTGATGTGAGGGTGTGCTGTCACATGAACAGAAAAAAATAATGGTTATTGTTGTTTTAAGGCACGCCGATTTGATAACTGGTGTACCTTAAAACATTCAGGGATTGCATTAAGAAGGAAAGAAAGGGAAGTGCGTTAAAAAAAAAAAAAACTCCTATTTCTCTATTTTTATGAAGATGAGAAGCACAGTTCAGGAACTATGGTTGAAGCACAGTTCAGGAACTATGGTTGTTAAACGAAAACTGTGAAATGAAGTATGTTGTTACTTTAATTCACTTACTTGGGAAACCATGACTTGAATAGTTATTTGATTAAATGTTAGTGAGATCTACTAAATTGAACCAGCTCATACTTTAATGTATTATATTTATGTCAATTAAAACAACTACCTGTAATAATTTTTTAAAAAAGAAATAACCATAGTAAAGGTGATCCCATCAAAAGAATGCTACCCAGTCACCTGAGAGAAGGCATTGTCTGAAATTTGGCCACCAATCCTGGCCTCTAGGTAGCCACAGAGTCAATCTCAAAAAACTTCAAGTATACATTCATAGTTTAGGAATGTCAGGGCCTAATTCTCAGCCTAATTACATATTTTAAAAGCCCCTGAACTGAGGGGGGAAAAAACATGGAAACTGGATTAGGAGTGGCAAATTTTTAAATTTGGGTAAATGAAAAATGAAACTATCCTATAAGTCTTTCAGCATGACTCTAAGCACATAAGACATCATCTTTTCTGAAGTTAATTCCTGTCAATGTGAACTTCTGGAGGAGAGTTACAAAGCACACAAGCAGATCCAATATGCATTAAATGAGAGAAAGTAAATGAGAGAAAGATTATAGTCAAAAGCAATAGGCAAAAGAGAAAGAAGGGACTTTAATATGTTTAAAATATTCAAAAAGATAAAGAAAGGATGAAATTTATGAAGATGGGCTATTATGAAAAAAGAACAGAAGTAGTTGAGCAAAAAACTGACTATTGATTTAGAGATGAAAATAAAGTTATTGAAATTTTAAAAGTCTTAATGGATGAACATAGACTGTATCTACCTTGCAGACATACATGCACACATACACACAAGAATTAGTGAACTTGAAGCTAGCTCTGAGAAAGCAGAAGAGATACTGCAGAAAGAGCTGAAGAAATTCAAAATAGAAAAGAGAAGTTAAAAGATAATAATGGGAATTCTAGGAAAAGAATGTAAGATGTGGTGGGTTGTATAATTGTTTCAGAAATAAAGAAATACTTGAGTTCCCGAGTCCTCTGAGTCACAAATACCACTTTCTGCACAATTGAATTGTTGATTATATATAGTTTTTCAAAACTTTATATGAAATATTAGCTTCATTGGAAAAGAATTCATTTCTATATTCACGCCTTTTATAATATTCCACTAATGATGGGATTGGATCTTTATTTTATGTTTTTTCTTCATTTTCTCTGGCTTCTTTTCCCATATGCCGGCCTTTTCACACAGCGTCCTCCTTATCAACAATGCTTAATCCCATCTCCATCACCTACCTGAGCTCTACCACGCTCTAGAAACCTCTTTTGACCACCCAGTGTCAGATCTCTACTTTTAAATTTTACAACAGTGAATTCTGCTCATTTATTTGGCTTATAGTTCATTGCCTTTTTAACTATGTCTGGAACCTCTTTCAGATTGGGGATTCAGTATTTCTGTGGGGTCTCTACGACTTTATTTGTTCTCAATGTAAGTTAATTAACTGAAGACTATCCCTCCAAAGACTTGTGAGAACAATTTTTAGGAGGATGGAAGGGGCAAAAATGGGAAAGTGTGTTGAAAGCTTTAGGTAAGAACATGATGTGTCTGCTACATCTCTACCAAAATAACAGGTACAACTGCTATCCCCACCACCAGCAGCATTACCCTCCTACCATTGCTTCTATTAGTATTACTGTTACTGTGAACTAATGTCTAACAAAGTCCCCAAAGCAAAACAAAAAAGGTTGGGGCAGAATTTGCCAGTAAGACTGTGGCAGAAGAAGACTCTTCAATGGTGGTGATAAAAGTAGGTAGAGGGAAGAATTTCTGAAAAGGTAAGAGAAATGTAAAAAGAGTAGGTTTAAAGGAGAAAGAGTGCTGTGAGATGGAAAGAAAAGAGGACTGAGGTGGACACCCTGATGGGGTAGAGTGTTGGAATAAACACAAAACAAATTAAAACAAGACGAAAAGGTCAGGCCTGGTGGCACACCCCTGTAATCCTAGCATTGTAAGAGGCCAAGGCAGGAAAATTGCTTAAGGTTGGGAGTTTGACAAAAGCCTGAGCATAAGTGAGACCTGATCTGTACATAAGAACAAAAAAGGAAAAAAAATTAGCCAGGAGTGTGTGTGGAAGGGGAGGGGTTGCCAGTCATCCCAGCTCCTCTGTAGGCTGAGGCAGAAGGATCACCCAGGAGTTTCAGTTTACAGTGAGCTAAGATAATGGCCACTGTATTCTAGTCCAGGTGACAGAAGAAGACACTTTCTCAAAAACAAACAAATAAAAACAAAACAAAACAAAAATCAAACTTCACAGAGGACAAAGAGCCAGAAAATTGGTGTAAAGCAATGTATTTCCATAGGAAGAAAAGATATTTAAGCTTCTTAGTCTAATAAAAGATGCAGAGGGAGGGAGCATGAGAGCAAGCTCAGGGAAACAAGAGTCTCAAGTCCACAAACACATTCTCCTGGAGATGGGGTATTATTCTTCCTGTGACTCATTTTCACGGGAATAATTAGAAACTATTTCAGAGGTCATGGAAGTCGAGGACCTGCTCAGGAAGACAGTCACATCAATCCAGTTTGGGTGGGAGCTGGAGGTTCATGGATTCAGCGGTTTGGGTTCAGCCAAGTGCTGAATGTTTTAACTTTCCCCCCCAAAGTTCTAAGGCTAAAAAATGTCTAAATCAGTGTTACCAAAACCACCCGCAAATGAGTTACAACCATTGATTCTTAATCATTGACCAAATGGATTCATTTACATAGCCTTTCATTTCTACCATCTTCAAAAGAAAAACACCTTTACTTCCAAATTTCTTTAATCCCTTGATTTAAATTCTTATTATCTTATCCTTCCAAGACCAGATCACCCTTTTCTTAGGTAGTTTATTAACTGAGTTTTCTATGTTGTGTATGATGGCTCTTGGTTCAAAACATCCTGCTGAACACATCAATCTGTCTTGTTTCTGACTTTCAACTTTCTGGCTCAATTAATCACAAAACACCCTAATCCTTCTTGGTTTGTCCCGAGTCACATTTGATACCAGTCCAGCCTTATCTTTAATAAGCTCACCTGTGTAATTTGCATATAAAAAACAAATTAGGTCTTCCAATGATTGTTTATAGGATGGTAAAGCTATAAATCAAGCTAGAACCAACCTGCTACTAGAGGCTTCTGGCGAAATGTGAAACAAAATCTAATAAAAAAAAAAAAATAAAGTTAATTATGTCTCTCAAATTCAGTTTCTTCCTTATAAGCTATACAGTTCTATGTGTCATCTACAACTGACTGTTAGATGCAGATCAAGACTGAAACTCATGCTACTATTTTGGATGTTTTGGGATTGATTCTTTGATTCTTTTGAATACACAATCACAGAGTTATGGTATTTTTTTGTTCTACTCTAATGGTCAACTACAAGTATACATGTGGTGTGGTCCAGAGCACAAACACAGGATTCTTGGATTCTCTTTCTGGCTTTGTCATACAATATCCATGAGTTTAAAGTTAGTATGACACTACTCTTCCTATTTAGCCCCTCTCAATTGAGGAGCAGGGGCCCAAGAATAGGCGTCAAGTTGTTTGAGGATGCTCCAGGGTGATATGCAACCTTTTTTTTTGTTTTGTTTTGTTTTGCCAGTCAAATTCTCTTTTATTGTCAAAGGCACTGTGTTGTAATTTTTTCACCATCTTGCCATTGAAACTCAAAATCAGGGATATTTTTCTGAATTTTCTGGAAGCAAAACCCTCCGATGAGATGGCTTTCATGACTTTTCAGCATTAGTGTATGAAATGTTTCTCTTGTAGTCCTTTTCCCTGTAGGAGATAATTGCTTGATTATGCATTTAGGAGACAGAGCTAAAGTTCCAGGGCCTGACCCACCACCTAAGGCAATTCAGTGCGTCTTCAGAGGGAGGAGAGCTGGTCCCAGGACCCCAAAGCAACACTTCAACTTGTTACTTCCAACAAGCACCATCTGTGATCAAACCTTTGCTACATTCTCCATTTTTGTTTGTTGCTACTTTCACTTGGCTTTCCACAGACCAGGGCTTTTCTCTGGTCTCCAACATGGAGATAATGTTCAGGCCAGGATGAGAGCATCTGAAAGAGGCCAGGTTCTTCTAGTTCTCCAACATCACGTCAAGGTACTTTAAATGTACTGAACAAAGCACTCTGAGCAAGGTCTAGGCCTTACCACTCCTCCTGAGCAAATTTTATGGCCACATCCCTGAAGGTCAAGTGTCACAGGTGAGACATGTTCCCAACTCCTTTGCTTTCTTCTTCCTAGTCTTTTGGGCTTCTTCCTCACATATGGTGAGTCTGTACAAGACAGTTAAGCCACAAGACTGCTTTCTGACCAAAGATCAATGTCCATTTCTTATATGCAACATTTTTAATGTCCTTGTGCATTTTTTTTTCCTTTTAGGTAGAGGTTCATAGCTTTAGTCAGAACCTATCTCTAACATCAAAACCTAAAGGAAGTATAGACTAGCACATAGCCCACTCCTATTGTACCCTTCACATAATATAACTTTTTCTTTTTTTTTTTAATTTCTTTTTTTATTGTTAAATCATAGCTGTGTACATTTGTGCAATCAAGGGGGTACAATGTGCTGGTTTCATATACAATCTGAAATATTCTCATCAAACTGTTCAACATAGCCTTCATGGCATTTTCTTAGTTATTGTATGTAGACATTTGTATTCTGCATTTAGTAGGTTTCGCTTGTACCCATTCTAAGATGCACTGTAGGTGTGGCCCCACCCATTACCCTCCCTCCACCCTGACTTCCCCCCCCCTTCCCTTCCCTTGGCCCTTACCCCTTACCCCATATTCTTGTGCTATAGTTTGGTTATAGCCTTCATATGAAAGCTATAAATTAGCTTCATAGTAGGGCTGAGTACATAAGATACTTTTTCTTCCATTCCTGAGATACTTTGCTAAGAAGAATATGTTCCAGCTCCATCCATGTAAGCATGAAAGAGGTAAAGTCTCCATCTTTCTTTAAGGCTGCATAATATTTCATGGTATACATGTACCACAATTTGCTAGTCCATTGATGGGTCGATGGGCACTTGGGCTTCTTTCACAACTTAGCAATTATGAATTGGGATGCAATAACATTCTGGTACAGAAATCTTTGTTATATTGTGATTTTTGGTCTTCTGGGTATATACCTAAAAAAAAAAAAAAAAAAAACAAAAAAAAAAAAACACCATTTCTTTGAAAAGCATTCTGATTGAAGCTTTTTTCTAAGTCACAAAAGCCTTTCTATTGTCATTAGATCTGCCAGGCTTCGTGCTATGTTGCTGTACTGATGTGTTAAACCAAACTGAAAGGTTTGGAAATAAGTCTTACCCAAACTAGATGGATGAGTGTTTCATGCATCATGGGGAAGTTTACCTCTGAGATTCTGATTCAGCAGATCTTGGTTAGAACCTGGGCAGCTTTATTTTTAATAAGTGTCCCAGGGATTCTAATGTAGGCAGTCCATGGACCATGCTTTGAAGAAGACAAGATTTGATGATGCTGAAGTTCTTTATTCTCTTTTGACACAAATCTGAATTAAGCCCGAAGGACATAGTATAGTAAAAGTGTGTATTTGTATCACTCATATGTGAACATATGTATAGTTGATATGTACTATTGGAAGCTTCAAGAAAAATACATTTGCAAAAAAGTAAAATTCCTTTATGCAGAGAGAATTTATGGTGATTTTTCTCAGTCTTAACTCATTTCTTTCAAGGTAAGATTTAATTTTCCATGACATTCACTTCATCAAATGAAACACACTCACAAACACATAATTTTCTTTTGAAAAATTCAATATATTGCTCACCTCTAGGGCCTTTTCTTTGCAATGGAATGATTTGTATAATTTCACACCTTAACTGCATTCTTTGAATTCTTATTGATAATTGTGCATGATTTGTTATGAGGACAAACACACATCAATGGGAGTACTGAGTGCTACAAATTATAAACACAAATAAAATGAAACAGTCATCTATTTCTGGCAGACATGTTTCATATACTTACTTGACCTTGAAAATGAAACTAGGGTTTAATCAATTATTCAATCACTTTGAGATGTATTTGAATATGGCCTCCATTCCATTTATTAATTTGAAAATTATACTTTTCCAATTAAATAAGAATATTTCAAAAGATCATGGCATCTTTCTCTCTAATCTTCAAAGTACCAGGTACGATTGCTGTAGTAGGAGGTTATTTATGCTTCTTTGTTAATTTACAAACTTGCTCACTTTCCCTTGGTAGCCAATAACTTCTGGGTTTGTAACAAAGGTTTAATGAACAAATTCAGGAGTGATGTGGTATTCTACGATGAAAGGTTTACAAAGTATGCCACAAAACATTTACTAGTAGGAAATATATATTATCATTAGTAATTAAAACTACATTACTCTTGTCAAAATGAATGAATAAATGAGTCTTGGGTATGCTACACTTGTATTTTATCATGTTTGTTTTTCATCTGCCTATCAGGGTGTTTCATGGGGTGTCCCATTGCAGTTTCTGCATGGCCTACTAGCTATATTAGAGAGCAACATGAAAGAATATGATGAATTTATCCCTTGTTTATACACCTGGGATCCACTGTGCAAAATCCTGTAATCTGAAGTGGGTCTCCCCCTTGTCATTAGTGTAAGCAAAGTTCCACTTTCCTTATTGCTTTACAAAAGTGTTGTAATTCTTACTCTTTACTTTCCCCTTCACTTTCTGACTCACATGAAATTTGTTCCCTGAAGTAGATGGTGGTGGGGAAATGGAGACAAAGAATATGGTAGCCAGTCTTCCCTTTCTGTAACCCGCTGCCTGTTTACTCAACCAACATTTAGTGAATACCTACCATGCACCAAATGCTGAGCAGGCAATAGGGAAAGAAGATTAAAGTTCATAAGACAATTTCTGCCCTCCAGGAATTGACATTCTGATTGGAGAGACCAATGCACAAGCACATTAATTGAAATAGAAAGGGGCGAATGCAGTGATGTACATCACCCTACACACAGGTGACATACACACAAGTACGAAAGGAGCACATGGAAAGCACCTACCTACATACTCAAGTATAAGCCGACCTGAGTATAAGCCGACCCCCTTAATTTTACCCTAAAAAACTGGGAAAACTTAGTGACTCGAGTATAAGCCAAGGTGGAAAATGCAGCAGCCACTGGTATGTTTGGACATACAGATGATGATGATGAGGAATCCAGTTTTGAAGGATTTTAACCTTTGTGATTTAGCTTGATTACCTGTTAAGCTAAGCACACTGAATCAAATAACCTGTATGACCCAAGTATAAACTGAGTTCAGGTTTTTCGGCACAAATTTTCGGCACAAAAACTCGGCTTATACTCGAGTATATACGGTAATTTGGAGAACAGCCATCTAAGAGGCTCCATGGTCTAACAGTCAGTAAGTTGAGACTTTAAGCACAAGCAGAGAACAAAGGGCAGAGGGAACTAAAGGAGCAGTGACTTGTGGGGGTGGGACAAAGTAGGCTGAGTGGCCAAATGTAAGGGGAATAGGGAAGAGAAAGGCCGTGTCGATGAATGGGAAATGCTCCATGTTGTAAACTGAATGGTGTCCCCTCCTCCCACAGACTCATATGTTGAAGCCCCAGGTCCCAATGTGACTGTATTTGGATGCCAGGCCTTTATGAAGGTAATTAAAGTTAAATGAGATCATAAGAGTGAAGTCCTAATCCAGTAGGACTGGGGTCCTAATAAGAAGAGGGAAGGACACCACAGCTCTCTGGTGAGAGAAGAGGCCATGTGAGCACACGGCAAGATGGCAGCCACCCACAAGCCAGGAGAAGAGGTCTCAGAACAAAATCTTGCTGGCCCCTTAATCTTGAACTTCCCAGCCTCCAGAAGTGTGGAAGATAAATTTCTGTCATTTAACTACCCAGTCTGAGGGCTTTTGTCATGGCAACTCTAGCAGACTAATGTGCTATATAAGTCAGGGTTTAAAGGGCTTTGCCTGCGGTGCTAAGGAGTTTGGACTAGAAGACACAGCTGGCTACTTCATGGGGCAGTCATGGTCAGATTTGGGCTGTTGAAAGACTGCTCTGTCTGCAGTGGGGGAAGGGGACTATGGGAAGGTAGACCGAGGCCATAAAATATGCAAAGAATAGAAACAGAAGGACAGATCGAAGATCCCTGTCTCACAAGCTGTGACGGGCCTGCATTTTACTCCAGCTCTTCTACTACTGGCTGTGTGACCTGGGGGCAATCACTAAATCCTTCTGAGACTTGCACTGAGCCACTCCTATGAAACTTGGAGACTTGACTCATGGGTAGTCACTATGGCCCCATGTAATAGAAATCTTTCTCTGAAAGTTCTCCCCTCCCCCTCCTCATACTGTGTTTGGGCCTTATGACACTGCCTCTCAAGCTAGGGTTGATTCGACCAGAGTGAATGCCTGGCTTAGTCTGGATCCATCTCTCCAAACTATGGGCTAAGAGTTAGTCACAACATCTGGGGATATTGAGGACTACTGTGGTCTAAACATGTATGTCCTCCCAAAACTCTTGTGTTGAAACTACATCGCCAATGTAATAGTATTAAAGGGTGTGTCCTTTGGAAGGTGGTTAGGCCATCCACCCTCATGAATGGGATTAGTGTCTTTATAAAGAGGCCTGAGGGGGACTACTTGTCCCTTCCACCATGTGAGGACAAAGCAAAAAGATGCCAACCAAAGGCCCTCATCACACACCAAACCTGCTAGCACCTTGATCTAGGATTTCCTAGCCTCTAGAACTTTAAGAAATAAATTTCTGTTATTTTAAAATTATAAAGTTTAAGGTATTTTGGCATAGCAGCTGAATGAACTAAGATAGGATTCAAGTCACACTAGCAACAAGATAAAGTTTTGGATTCTTACTCAAGTTTCCCCAGAGTGGCCTCTGTTGCCTTGAGTTCTTGCCTCCAGTTCTTGCCTCCATAGACTTTTTTTTGTAACTTATGCTAGCTTGAATCAGTTCTTGTTATTTAAAACCAGAAATGTGTCATCCAAACTACTTCCTGATCTAACATCTGATGAATTTGACACAAGGACAGGTCCCCTATTTGTAGCAGGTCAAGGGCCAGCCATGTCCCACCCAGGATGACAGAGGGATTGTTGGAATATTATAGATCCTCAATCCTCCTATGAGATTTCCCTATGTCTCCACTGATATGTCTGAAGCTCCCACCATGGCAGATGCACACATAGATAGGGAATTTCTACAGGGTCACTACCCAAACAGTCTTGGATTATCAGACTCGTTACTTATTTATGCATTTAAAAACACATCCCAAGAGTGTAAGGTTTTGAGGACGAAGAAAATTAGAAAATAAATTGATCAAAAAAGTCAGCAGTCTCAAACTGAGATTCCTGGATGCTGGAATCTGCTGGTGGCCGTCACAGGGTCCAAATGACTTTGGAGGTGGGGCCCGGGTTCACTGAATGAGAGAATGGAGTGTTGTATTCACTGGTGAAATCCCCACTGCAGAATGCACAGTCTTATTGGGGGTCAACCTTGAGCCAAAAGAGGGCCTGTAAGTCCTATCACAGTCCAGCTTGGGTCTTCACATTCTCCATGAAGAGTTGTTCTCTTGTCCAAACCGTGTGAGTGGAGAGTCCCTCTGGGAAGCCAAGCTGAGCAGGTTATGGGAAGAGACTCAGGGAAAACACGTGCTTTAGGTCAGAAGCTCATGTCCCATGCTTTGTCAACCACTCTGACCAAGGGCTTCCGCCAAGGCGCTCCTACACCTGCACTTCAGTTCCATTACTTCCAAGGTGGCTATGAAGAGAAATTAAGTAAATACCATATGGAAAAATGTTTAGCAAATGTTCAACCTGAAAGAAAAAATCCACATACATCCATAGTTACCAAAGTTAAATGGTATTTTTTCACAGGCAAAATCCTTCATCAAGATGCTGTTAGGTGAAACTAAGGAATAGTTGCTATATCACAGATTTGTTAAATTTTGTATAATTCCAACAATTCATCTGGAAATAGCCACAATTTCTCAGAAAGCCTTTTGTCCTGTGCAATATCATTTTTACATCTCTGCCTGCTGGCATTTCCTTGGTTATTTAAACAAGGGTGCTCTGTCTGGAAACCCAGAACCTATGCTGGAATTCTTTACCTTCTATGTTGTTGGAAATAGATGGCCTAACCTCTGTGTGTTGTAGCTTCTTTATGTCTGAAAATGAACTTATGGCTGCTTTCATATCTTACTGATTCTCCATGGAAAATAATTAACAAAAGTGATAAGTAAGCACTCTTCCCCCAAGCAAGTGCTCAGGAGTTCAGTTATATATATATATATAAATAAACTATCTGGCATTTTAAATCAACCTGGGAAATAGGCACTTGCCTCCTCACCAAAGCTGATTAAAAAATGTTTGCCAACAGAATAAAAATCATGTTGATTCTATTCATTCCACCCATTAACTTATTTCCACAAGAAAGAGAGTAGACTATTTATAAACATGTGTGAGTTCATAAAGGTATTGTGTGCAGTGTGCCTTAAGATCATGTGAGCCCCATGCTTCTGATTTACAATGCATGTACTTTTTAGGTGGTTAAGAAAGAATTCACTGACAAAAATGGGAATCACTACTTTGAAAGTGTGACTGCAAGCTGACACGGCTGCTGCAAGGTGCCAGCCACTGCCCCAGCGCTCTCAGTGGGACTGACAAGGTGGTCCCCATCCAGAAAGGCAGCCTTGACATTATTTTGGTTGGAAACACCAATGGCCACAGCTATCTTTAACGCTGCTGCAAAGTGGCCTCTGATGCCTCCCCCCTGTTCTTCTTAAAGCCTCTGGCACATCTAATAGCCATTCCCCCATGTCCATGGTCACATGGATGGGTATCAACTCCAGCGAGTACTTCACGTGTCCTCCTGAGAACAAAGAAACAACTCCAAGAAGCTTGAACAGGGTCAGGCTACATTGGCAGAGCTATGTATCGGTGATTCTGTGTCTGCCTGGAGCTAATGAAGGTCTTAAAGTCTGGTAGAAAAAACTCAGGCTTGCTTTTCAAATGGACCTGAGTGCAATCCTAAATCAGTCACTACTCTACTAATTCACTCTGCAATTGCAAGCAAATTGCTTAATCTTTCTGAGCCTCTCTGGTTTCTTCACCAGCAAGATAGATAGCTGGCAACAGGGTGGTATTAAATAAAACAAGAGGCCCAAATTAAGGGACTTTATAAATATTTGTGTTCTCCTTAATTATTAAAACCATCGGAATTATTCAGGGTTAAACACCATTGCCAAGTTAGTTATTTCCATGACACAAGTGACATTATCCACCATAAAACATTCTTCTTTATTGACTGGACAGAGATGAACTAAGTAAACAATGAAAGCGTATTTGGCGACAAGTCTTGCCAAGTCCACAGTGATGTTTTTGTTAGACAAGAGCAAAGCCAAATGGAAATGATGAAATGGCTAAGACTGGTGGAGAAAAACATGAGACAGAAGTGTTGCTTCCCTAGTTTTTACCCCACAGAAATATTTAGCACCCTTCCCAAGTTACAGAAGAAGAAAGCTGCCAGTCAGCCTACAGATCACGCATCCCCTATCCAGACCCCTACGAGCCCTTTCACAAATCTGACTTTGAGTTAAGATCAGAAATGGGCTGGGAATATCTGCTGTGGAGGTCTCAGATCACACTTGCTTATCAAACCTTGATCAGGGAGGATGCCAGAAACACAAAGAAAGGCCTGACCCCTCTGACCTCCTCACTATTAGAAACAAGAGGGCTCAGGGTCCTTTAGGAAGGGGCTGGAAAAGAGGTCAGTGCGACTATGTTCAGTTCCGCACACATTTACAAACCCATCTCAGATGCTAGACGTCGTGCCAGGAGCCAGGGTGGCATTAGGAACACCACAGAGACCAGAAGGCACTTAGTCTCTCAGCTGTAATTGCTCCAGAGCACCAGTTTCTTCGTAAATTCACATCCACACGTTTGATTGGCATGTGACATTCCCTGAATATGTCACAAACCAGTCCAGCAACAATACAGCCCTTATTATTTTTTGTTGTTTTGTATGTATGAACTTATAGAGGTCTGAGCATGGTGCAGAATATAATCGCAGAATATAATCACATTCATTATTGCATCAGATCTGAGATCCTAGTTGCCTGATTTTAAAATAGTCCTGATTATATGACAAATCATGCTGACGAGGATGATATGCAGTAGAAACTCATAACTTCTCAATGTCAGGACTCATCTGAGGATTCAGTGGAATGATTCATGAAAAGTACCTAATTCAGTGCCTGGCCCTCTGTAGGTTCCTTGGTTCGCACTGAACATCACTACGATTCGTATCAAATCAACAGAGGCAATAATCAATGAAATTATGAAATCCTTGAGTTGGACAGGATTTTGAAAGTCCACCAGATCTCTGCCTGTAGGTAACCTAAATCTATCTGCTTTACTTGTACACCCATTTTTTCTTGACCTGGCTAAGTAAGTTCAGGATGCATCAACTTTTGATTTTACTCTTCACGAGTGCCTCAAATCAGAATTATACTTCTAACTTCACCGTCCAACTTCAAACAGAAAGTGTCCTTAGGAAAAGACTGGCCAGATGTAAGTATATATCTCCAGGAGTCGTCCTGGTTTCTTTTTAAAGTAGGCAATGAATATACTTCTTGACATACACACACAAGATTTGTGGGCAAAACACCTTTCTTTCATGTAACTGGTTTTCCTTTAATCCCAACTTTAATGTATATCATTCTTGATGCGTAATCTCCAATGGGCTTTGAACTAGCCAATGCTAACTTTGAATAATGAAGAAAGAAATGACAGTTTACTTTATAGCCAGGTTCAGGATACGTGGGGTTGAGGGGCAATGGCCGTATAACTCTTCACCTTTCACCTTGGCACAAGCAGGTAAAGTACTAAAGGGAAATGATTAGTAAAAGGTGACAATAAGTTAAAACCCCGAGGCCCAGTGTTCCCGATGCATTTGCATTCCTCAGTTTGTAAGGCAGTATTTAAAATAAAAAACCATCACCAAGACAGAAAAACTGCTATAGTTATATCACAGCACACTGAGTTGCAAACCTTTTAATGAAAGACATAATTCTTGCGTTGTCTACATCATACTATATTCTCATGCAAAACACTTTAATGCCTAGTGTAAATTATTTTAGACTTTCTTAGCATGTATTGCATTTTTTTAATCATGAGTGTTCAGTTCTATTTTCCATTTGGCGTCCAGGAGAGCAATAGCCAAATAAAGCCAGATAAGCTCTACACCTTCCAGCCTACCCTTCTCTGGTCTCACTTTTCCCTGTTCACCCTTTTTTTTTCTCCCTACCTGTCTGAGACATCCCCCACTCCCTCCTCTAGAACAACTACAGCTCCTGGTGTGTCCCTAGTTGAAGGGTATCATCTGCTGCTTGGTTGGAAAGTGAACAAAGGCAGCCTTTCCCTGACAGGATGCTGGACCAAGGGGTCATCAGAAATCCTCCTGCCTACTCCACACCCGGTTCACCTGCAGAAAGATGAGGCTGGCCAAGGAGAGCTCTATCCTCCTCATAGCAGGAGGTTAGAATGGATACAAAGAATTGCTCATACCCCGTCTGCCTTCTGGGAGGGACTTAGCTAAAGGATTTTTAAATATTCATGTAAAATGCCTAGTCCCAGGCCCAGAGTCAGGGTACGTGTGCACGTACTGCTTGCCCAACTCTTCTGTCGCCATGGTAATCTTCCTAAAACACTAGTTAGACCAAACCTTTCTCAGTGTCTGTCAACCATCTTCTGTATCTCTCTCTAAGGCAGAATTAATCATTCATATATGCCCCTATTATGCTGTCCATGTGCCTCTTTAATACTGTCACCATGGCCCATAACTGATTCACAGTGTCTTTCTGGACATCTGGGACCCAGATTTATTCATCTAAGAATCTCAGGGCATTACACAGTGCTCAAAGTTTGTTGAATGAAGGAAAGACATATCCTTGGGAGAAAGACATCAGATTATACACCACCATTTAAATAATACATATTTTTATTTCATAGTCTTCAAATTGTGTAATAAAAGTAAGCAAAATACACCGTGATGGTAGAAGAATTCTACATTCTATATTCTGGAAAATATATAAAGAGTAAAATATTGAATGTGTTTATCCAATTTTCAATTCAGGAGTTAGATGGCATGCTGCATTTGAGATTGTTTTGGTGGTGAGAAGTGAAGAATTTAATATATACTCTGCAGGATTCCCCTTGTTTACCCATTGGGGGAAAAAAAGAAGCTTTTACTTAATTATCTATAATCTTTGGAAAGCTCTATTTTTTCAGCTGGCTCTTCCTATCCAGGTTCAGGGTCCAAAGAGGGGGTTGGTCCAAGGTTAGCTAAAGGCCTGGATGAGATGAGGGTTGGCACTCGTTCCTCTGACTATTGATTCTGGGACTGTGCCAGGTCTCTGGGGATTGGAAAGATTCCCTAGCTGAGGCTACTTGGCTACAAAAACCTGTCCTCCAGCCCTTGCCAACTAAAACACAGTAGGAGCAAATGTTGTATGGCAACTGGGTATAAACACAACAGTTGGAATGCTTCAGAAAGAAGTTTGGATTTCCTGGTTAAGTGTATTCAATGTTAAAACAACAATAACACTGTTAAAAACACATTTGGGGATTGTTAGACTGCCTTACCCACTGATTCTCATTATTACTCTTACAAGCTTGCTGGATGCACAAGTGTCTCTAAGAAATATTTTCTTGGGGACTGTGTTAAAGGCTATGACTACACAGACAATACAAGGTGAATTGAATTGAAATGAATTAAAACAGCCCCCCAAATAAGACAGAGACTATGTTTGTTAAACCAACACCTTACTTTTGAGAGTGTGGAATAATGAAAGGGAAATAAAGAGATCTATGTTCTACTTTCAGCTATAACCCTTACAAGCTCTGAGCATTTGGGTGAATCATTTCTCTGACTCTCAGTTTCCTCATCTATGAAGTGGGTAGGTCACTCACAGAGGTCTCTGAAACACCTCTGGTGCTGAAGTTCAGCGAGCTTTGCTGCCTTCTGAGATTGACTTAATGTTCTCAGCCCAACATATTTGTGCTTCAGTAGAGACCAAAAGCTCTCAGTTTTTAAATCATGACCTTTGCTGTTGGCACAAAGACAGAAGATCTCATGAATCTTTTACCCAGGGACTATTTGATGGGGAAAGGTCTTGTTATAGGTTGAATTGTGTCCTGCCAACCCCCCAAAAGATACTATATATTGAAATCCTCACCCTACTTATGAGGAATGTAACTTTATTTGGAAATAGGGTCTTTGCTGATTTAATAAGATAAAGTCATTAGGGTGAACTCTATTCCAGTAAGATTGGTGTCCTAATAAAAAGGAGAAATTTAGACACAGATAAATATAGGGAAGACTTGTACAGTTATACAAAGGAGAACACCATGTGAAGACAGATTTTGCTGCCACAAGCCAAGGAATGTCGAGGGCTAACAAAAGCTGGAAAAAGTAAGGAATACTTCTTCCCCTACATGTTCCTTAGGCCCTCACGGACATCTTCATTTCAGACTACTGAGACAATACATTTCTGTTGTTCTAAGCCCCCCTGTTTGTGGTACTTTGAAGGGAATTAACATAGTCTCTTACATCAAATCTCTCAAGCCTAGGCTCCACCTGGTTTCTCTGCAGGAGTAAATGGGAGTTTTTCCCAAGGTGTGTATTATTATTGGGCATTTTCCAGATGGAAAAGACAAGAAGACAAGAGGAGGAAAAGAGAAGAAGAAAAAGTAAAGGGTAACTTGTTAAAGAGCATGGAGAAAGCTGGCACCAGGGATCATCTGTAGCTGGTACACACAGGTCCACCCTGTTAATGAAAGGCCAAGTACTTCTGGGCCAGTTTGTAAATAGTCATTGCCCCGAGCTCATTGCGTGTCCCATAGCCATGCTGGCTGCCAATACTATTGCTCTGCTTCTTCCCTGGGGCCCCTCCAGGATCTCACCCAGATTCCAGGAAATGCGAGCATTAAGTGAGATGAGCTTTTCCAGGACAATTGAGCTACTACTGCCTCACCTAAAAATGCCTCCTGGCTTTCTGGCTCTTTTCCTAGCAACCCTCCACTGATCCAAGAGTAGAAGGAAAGAGAGGAAAGAAGGCCAAGTGGAGAAAGGTGGGGCAGGGCTAGTTGCTCACCCTGCAGCAGAGATTAGCAAGGCCCTGACTATGCCAGGACAGATGCTGTGTCAAGTGCCCACCTGTTGGTGCTAACCACAGAGGCTCAGGCAGGCTGGCCAAACCTGGGAACAGGAGACTCTGGAGTCAGCCATTCTTGCTGGCAGTAGGGGATAGGCAGAGACTCGTAATAGTAGTGACCATTGCACCTCTCTGCATGCCTCATTTCAGGTCATCTTCACAAGACCTCTCAACATATATATCATACTGGAACTTTGTAGATGAGATAGAGTCACAGTTAAGAATGAGTTTTAAGGGCGGCGCCTGTGACTCAATGGGTAGGGCACCTACCCATTTACCAAGGGTGGCAGGTTCGAACCCAGCCCCAGCCAAACTGCAACAAAAAAATAGCTGGGTGTTGGGCTGGTGCCTGTAGGCCCAACTACTTGGGAGGCTGAGACAAGAGAATCACCTAAGTCCAGAAGTTGGAGGTTGCTGTGAGCTGTGACAGCACAGCACTCTACTGAGGGCAATAAAGTGAGACTCTGTCTCTCTTAAAAAAAAAAAAAAAAAAAAAAAAGGATGGGTTTTAAAAACTAAAAGAGTTTGGATTTTAGATTTTGTTCTAGGAGCAATGGGATGCTATCAAAAGTTTTTCTGCAAGGCAAGAGCTTGACCTGACTTGCACATCCAGATGAGTGTGGGAGTGTGGTTGCTGTATGAAGAATGGAGATGGAACAGAGGCTGAGCAGGGAAGGCTCAGGATTAGATTAGTGGGAGCAGAGACAGGCACAGCATTGATTTGGAATGCACTTTAGAGGTAGGGTCTCCAGAGCTCACTAATGCACTGGATGTTGGAAATAAGGCAAAGAGAAGATGATGCCAATATTTTTGGTTTGAGCAACCGAGTGGATTGTAGTAGATTTTAATGAGATGGAAATATTTGTGGAGGGGCAAATTTGGGGACAGGAAGTGAATCACAACTTCTGCTAAGACTGAAAGATGCTTAGTAGATAAGCACGTGAAGATTTTAATCAGTAATTTGCTGGATAAACCCTTATTATTGGTCAAAAACTAGCGTCATTTCTCCTATAATATATTCAACCCTACATTAGTCAAGACACATTCTCTAGTTGGTAAATGTCTTCATTTTCTGTGGCCTTCATTCCCTTCACTTCCTGCATATTAAACAATCATTCACCATGTATTTTTTAGTACTGGTTGGCAGATAACAGACTGTGGATATAGATGGTTCTCAAGAATGTTTGCAGAATAATTGAATGAATGAATGAATTATCTTGAGGCTTAAAGAAATGGTCTAGTATAGAAAATTATGAATATACTTTCATAACTAAAATACAAAGTAAGGTATAATGAGTTGAACAGGAAAGGTATAAAGAAAGGGCTGTGAGAGTTTAGAAGAAGCCAGGGGATTCTTTAGGGAAGGCTTCATTAGAAATGTGGCATATTTACATGACGGAATACTATTCAGTGATGAGAATGAAGAAAATAAAGCTGTATGCACAACGTGGATAAATTCCAAAAACATAATTTTAATAAAACCAGCCATGCAAAAGACTAAGCACTGTCTGAGTTCATATATATAAAGTTCAAGAAAGGCAAAACTAATCTATGGTATTAAAAATGAGGATAGCTGTCACTCTGTGACTAGTGGGGAATATGAGGGGAATTCTGAGGTTCTGACTATGTCCTGTTCCTTTTATCATCTGGCCAGCTCTGGAGCATTCTTAACTCCTTATCATTGTTTACTGGGTCAATCCCATTTGGTAAATACCATCCAAGCACAATTTCAAACACACCAACTTTCAGAAGTCAATGTCAATATAATTTTACCAACATCAACTCGGTAATGAGATCTGAAAGGTCATAATGGCACAAGACATGCTATGAATGATAGCTATAAATGCAACTCAATGATTGATTCAGCTGGTAACAATGAAGGTCTTGGAGAAAACATGCTATTTGAGTTTCTTATAGACTCTAGTATGTTCTAAAACACTTTAAATTTTGGCTCTCAGGGTCAGTTTATGTAAGTGTGTTTACTTTGTAAAAATTCACCTATTTGTATACTGTGATTCCTGTATCTTTTAAATGGGCATAATTATGTCAAGAAGTGTGAAGAGTCCGAGATTCTACTCTATTTACAAGCCTGCCACAGTTTTATGGATGCTAGAAGAAGGCATGATACTCCTAGGTCAGAGACAAAAGAGCTTATTACTCATAGTATGGGAAAGAGTATGAGCTTTATGTTTGCTCAGGTTCCCTTTGGTCCCTTCCCCAAAGTTACACAAAAGAGACTGAGATGGATACTGTGCATGCGATGGGTTTGCATCATGGCTGAGGAGCCCCAAGCCTGGAAAACCCAAATCTATTCTCATGGGCTACGTGAACCTTCTCTACATTTGTCCTGGAGAAAGACAATACTTTTTTATGCAGATAGTAAACAAACTTGTCCTCTGCTTGGGAGAGAAAGAGCATCTATCTTTCAAGGCTGTTCTCTTTGTTCACAAGGTATGCAGAAATGTGGCAGACCTCCAGAGAACCTCATGAGACAAGACACCATTAAAATGTGTACATTTATTAATGAGTGGTATTTTAGATAGGCTTTATTTGGGCATGATAGAATTGAGGGAAAATGGCTTTTACAAAAGGAACAGTGAGCAGTTGAATTTAAGTAGAGCACAGGGTTTTCCCCATGTGAAAAGTCTTCTAAGATGAGAAGGTGAGTAAAATGAAACTCAAATTGCCAATTTTATGGCCTTTTTTACTACTCAGATAAAGGTTTGTAGAAGGGAAGAAAATCACATTAAAGAACGAAACAAGATTAAAGAATCATCTTTGGATACCATTTATCCATTTTCCTGCTTCCCCAACTGGACAAGAATTTGGATTGTGTAGAATTGAGATTTAGAAAAGATTTTCATCACAATGCACGTACGGTTTAGTAGATTTTATTTTGAAAATAAGCTGACACATAGAAAATAAACTCAATGCTCTAAAAAAATTTTTGTATTCATAATTAAAATTTTCAAACCAAAATTATATTGGTCCTAATTATCTTTATTTTGAAAGACGAATCTCTAAATTTCTCCTGCCTTATTCACAATAAATTTAGATGACCCAATAGCATTTAAAAAGAAATGTGCTATACTTAATGCTTAACAGTTTCTTAACATTTTCTCTCTGAAACATCTACTTTTATGCTACCTTGGTAAGAGTATGCAAGTGAATATTAAAATCCCATAACCATATTTTGGTGCTGACATTGCATTTTCACGTTTTATGATCTATCTTGAGCTGTTTGATTGAACAGCAGTCTGCTGTTTAATCAAGAGCCATGTGTTATTTTATATAAGTGTACTGTATTATAAAAGCAAATGTGAAATTAATTTCAGAATATGTATGTTTAATTACACAGTTTCATGTTACATATCTGAATCAAATTGTGCATTGCCTTTTAATAGCTTTAAAAAGTTTGGAATTAATTTAAGCAATGAAGCCTGAGATCTTTTTAAGGAGGCTCTTTTTCAGATCATAACTCAGTTCTTAAAGTTGGGTCCTTTGCGATATTTATAGTTTAGCCCCATGGGTGGGGAAGACGAGGGATATTATGCTTACTGAATGTTATGCACCAAGCAATGGAATAGATGGTTATATCTATCACATAATTTTAAAATCTAACAAAATTCCTTGAGGTAAGTGTAATTATTACCATGTTATAGATGAATAAACAAATCAAGAGTAAATTGCTTGAAATTATACTATTAAGTGATAGAACCAAGATTTGTATCCAGAGCTGTAAGACTCCATACTAAAATTATGTTTAAATGTATAACCTACATAAGCATAGGGGAAAAAAGACTAGAAGGATAAATGTGTATCGTTATGTTAGCAGAGGCACAATTAAAGATAATTTTAATTCTTCATTTTGCCAATTGGAGTGTAGAACTTAAAATGACCTTGAGCAGTCATAAAGGAAGGCACTATTAATGGCAAGGGCTCCCTTAAGCTATATCCATATAAAGTCTCCTGACAAGGGAGGTTTCAGCTTGGT
Organism: Loris lydekkerianus; assembly: GCA_963574355.1. NCBI lineage: Eukaryota > Metazoa > Chordata > Mammalia > Primates > Lorisidae > Loris > Loris lydekkerianus. The sequence goes on along the minus strand of CAUYPK010098494.1, from coordinate 29,711 downwards.
AGTTTCCTGAATGCCAGAGCCATGGGGCTATTTCTGAAGACCTGAAGATCATGGGCTGATAGTGGGCTGATAGTGTGCCTCCCACAGATACCTCAAGTCTGGTCCAAAAGATAATCAGTGCAAGCCTCCACTCCAATCTGGAATAGTTCGAGTGGGTGGACTTCAGATGGCTTGATTATTACTAGGTCATGGAAGCAAGACCCATCCCTGCCTCCCCTTAAAAAATTTGCTCTAGTAGCAGGAGTCATTTCACTAACCTCTCTATTACAAGTACAATCTTATTGTTTATTAAAGAATTATTCCCTTACTTTGTATGTATCTTTGAAATATTAATAGTTTGAATCAAGATTCAATTGGTCCTTTCCTCCCTTAAATGTATCATTCCTCTTAATATTTCTGAAGCTAAGTTTTAACTATTCATTTACAAGTATTGATATAGAAAGATCCTCTACAAGAGTGTAGTAGATGCTGTGGTGTGCCACCCATGTCCCCCCCAATCACTCCTCAGTCCCTTGTGAGAAAATCTCCCTCCCAGAGTTCCTTTCCTAAGGAACCCAACCTGGCAATTCACTCACCTACACCTGTGGCATCCAGGCAGATTCCTGGACAGATCTGCTGCCTGCTAGGGAGTTAGTCACATGGACTAACATTGAGTTTGCTCAGAAAAGGTCTCTACACCTGCTCTCTAAGTCCTGGAGTCAGGAACTGCACTGCTTGTTGACCTCTCACTGCTGATACTCTCTATGGGGTCTGAATAGAGTGTGCACTGGCCTCTGCCACACTCAGAGATCTGTGACTGATCTGGACCCGGAGGCCGTGGAGTGCACTGAGGGGACAGAGCTGAGGGCTTTCTGTGGTAGCAGCAAACTGCAGCAGCAGTGGGAAGACAGAGGTGTCTAGTTTAAGACAGAGAGATGATACCACTTTGGGGAGACCCTCTGTGAGCCAAGGGGTGTCTCCCAGATCGTGCTTTAGTAACATTCAGGAATCATTGAATTGAAATAGGCCCTGACTGCTCTGTGACTGGGTAATTTAGCACACTGCCTTGGATGGGCAAACACGGCCACAAAGCCCACGAAGCCAACGAAGTTAGAAGAATAAGATGGTCTCCGAGGACACCACAAGGAAGCTTGTTATCTTTGGAACAACTCTCCTTATAAACATATACTGGATCAGATTGCAGTGGGAAAATTTTGTCAATGAAGACACAAAGGAATCTGATCACCCACATAGGAGAACATTTGTTTTATTTAACATCAGTCAGAATAAGTAATTTTCCCTAGTACTATAATGATTGTTACACATTTTGTAGACCCCACAGAATTTCTTCTAGATAGGATCTGATAACCACCATCCACACGAATACAAGTGACTGATTGACTTAAATGAAAAACGATTTGGGGAGAAAAATTGTTAAGTACTGCCATGAGTGGTGGGGTCCTCTTCTACAGTACTTGTTTCTCTACTTCTCAGTTACAATTTCCTCTCATAAGCCTTCAAGAAATATTTACAGCATACGACAATTTCATTCAACCAGTAAATTGATTTAGTTTTAGAGAGCAAACTTTGTAGAGAACTCCTCTGGTTAGGCAGAAAGCAATGCTCCTCAAAATCAAACCATTAAAAAAAAAATTTCTTTTTAATGATCAAAATTGTCAGCCAATAATTCTCTCTTTAACGTTTTTGCCAAAATTGAAACAAAATAATACAACTCACCAGGTTTCCCTCTTGCTTTGACTACCATGAAACTCAAAGCCAAGTCTTAGATTTTCTAATGAAATCATTCTTTCTTTTCTACCCTCCTTTCATCCTATCTCCCAAACACAACAACCATATAGTGTAAAAAATATTTTTAGGAGTTTACCATGAGTAAAACACAGAGAGTCAAGAGACGTTCTGAAAACTGTATCTGTTTCTGTCTTGTGTGTCCAGTAATTTAAGATGAAGTGGGGAAGGTAGGTGCATCATAAGCATTGTAGAGGTGGGAAACAAGGAAAAGAAAGATGTTCACATTCAACATCTCTCCAAAGATCCAGAATTTTGATGATGACTGGCTGAATATGAATTATATGTCCTCCAATGAAAGGAAAATAGTCTCTTCAATATGGAATCTATTTTCCCAAACTGAACAGATCTGTGCTTCAAGCAGTTCCATCAGACAAATTGTGTCTTAAATCTTCTTTGAACTGCTGGGTGTAAATCAAATTTAGATATAAAAGGCTTCATTTTACATAACCTGTATTTAAGGCTTCTATTGAGTCTTCAAAATGATTTGCTGCAATGCATGTATTTTCGGTGTGAGACCAACTTCTTAACCTGTCTATAGTTTCAATGATAAAAGTTCACATTAACTTAAATCATATGCCAGTGTTGAAAGCTGTCAGGCTAGTTATCAATGTTCTTTATGTTCCTAGTATATTGAGTTAAGATAAAGCGAGTCTTTATAAAAACTGACATTAATTAACATGATTCTCTGTATCAATACCGCAATTAAATTTTAAAACTCATTCCATGTTCTATATATGTTGGGACCTGAAATGATGGTATGTGTATGTCAAGATAGCATGGGGTCTGATGTGGTAAAAATATAACCTTACAATACCAGTGACTTCACATGATAAAAATTTATTTCTTTTTCATAACAGCCCCAACATGAGTCACTCAGTTCTTCAGGGGAGCTTCCCTCCATGTGCTGACACAGAGATCCAGGCTGCTTGTACCTTCTAGTACCATCATCTCTCTCATCTAGCTTCACCTACCTTCACACCTCTTGAATGCTTCAACCCAGAAGTGACACTTGCTTGTGGCCTGTTGCCCCAGCCTCTTGGGATAGGATGAATCTTCAGTGAAGAGTAAATGCCTCTGTCTCACTGAATGTTCAGAATTCTGAAGGAGTGTACAAACTTATTGCATCTGATTCTGTGAAAACGTGCATACTATCAATGTTACTGTGTTTAAATAAGGTCTTGTTTAATAGTATCATATCTGAGTGTATCCATAACATCCCTGCTTATCATTTATACATCTAAAAGTAGAACATAGCTTTGTTTCATAAAATAACTCTTTCTACCTTGTTCATAAGTGACTCATGGATATATGTTGTGTAGTTATTAGGCCGATTGTTTGGTAAAGGTGTTGTTTTGCTGTTTGAGTGATAAGGGTCAAAGATATATCCCAGGTAGGCAGGAAATGGGATTTCACTTGAATAAGGATCTGTTCATTGTGCCAGGCACCAGAATTCTAGCAAGCTACTGAGAAAGAAGCAAGCCAGTGTCCTCCGAAGGGAAATCAGGAATGAAAGACAGTCTCCAGCTTGGCGCCTGTGGCTCAAGCAGCTAAGGTGCCAGACACATACACCTGAGCTGGTGGGTTCAAATCTGGCCTGGGCCTGCCAAACAGTGACAGCTACAACCAAAAAAAAAAAAAAAAAAAAGCCAGGCATTGTGGCCAGCGCCTGTAGTCCCAGCTACCTGGGAGGCGGAGGCAGGAGAATCGCTTGAGCCCAGGAGTTGGAGGTTGCTGTGAGCGCCCTCTACCCAGGGTGCCAGCTTGAGTCTCTGTCTCAAAAAGGAAGGAAGGAAGGAAGGAAGGAAGGAAGGAAGGAAGGAAGGAAGGAAGGAAGGAAGGAAGGAAGGAGGGAGGGAAATAGATACTGGGCAGGATAACAATAGGCAAACCGAGAGCTGGAGAGCAAGGATCCTAGGAAAGGGCTCTTGGGGCACCAACCCTTTAGAATAAGAACATAATACTAAGGGTGTGGGGAGAACAGGCATAAATTCTGGGACCCTGTTCTCTACCTCAGTTCTTGGAGAAGATTCTGAAAATCTCAGAGTTCCCAGGGGAAGAGGGGACCAAGGGCTTGGTTTACTTTGAGCGAACTTTTATAAAGGAGGCCGAAAGTCTTATTAATGCAGATGGAGATTGTAATAAAAGAAGAGATAAAAACCCCGATGAAAGGCTGCATTCTGGGAGGAAGAGACAGGGCTCAAGTCATTAAGCGTGGCTGTAATGTTTGATGCATCTGAGGGTGGGGAATGTGGGGTGAAAGGGAAATGAGATTGGGAACATGGAAAGTGGCCAGACCATAGATTTGCTTCCAAAATCAATGCAGAGTATCCTGGGATTCATGTTATAATAGCACACAAAAAAATTTTTATTTTAGAAACAACAGCTGGGAAGCTATTGCAGCAATGAAGTCTAGAGACGATGATTTTATGAATGATGGCAGTAGTTGGAAAAGAGATCAAATATTTGACAATAGCTGGTGAGGATGAAAGCTGTTAGTGAGTTGAGATGACTTCCAGGTTTCAGGAGTGGGAGACTGGGCGACAAATGGGGTCTCAGTCACTGGGAGAGAGCAGAAGGCTGGGTATGGAGAAGGGGATGGGACAGTTCTGTGCTTGGTGAATTTGAACTATTCATGACATAGTTATTCATGGTTAATTATTGTTTGAATATGTGACTTCCTTTCCCCTTCAATAAGAAATGCCTATTCCCATTATCTGTGATCCACGTAGAAAGAATACTGAAGCTTTCTGAGTACTGCCATGTATCTGTTAGAAATGAAGATAAGAAGGGCCCAATTTTCATTTAAAGTTGTTCATCCAAAGTTGTCCTAAGTATTAGAGGCTCTTTCTATTACCCATGTCCTGGTGCTGTGTCCTACACATTGGCTAGACCCCCCTGGCTCTGACTCCTTGAACCTTAGCTGAGTTTCCTAGATCCTCTGGACTTTGTGCCTACACTGACATCTACAAGCTGGGTTAGCACCCACAGTACCCATTGAGCTGTCCTTGTACTTAGCCTCGGTCAGCCTCTCATTTGCCCCACCCACAACCTGCAGCCTGACCAGTCATCAGAGTGGCCTCCAGCAACAATCCAGACAGCGCCTCTGCTCATGCACATTCACAGGCACTCACTTCACATGCTGGGAAATCATTCCTACCTAAGTAAGGCTCATCACCTTCATTACACCTGTCAAAATATATTATTGGTCTCCTCCCCCAAACTTCAGTAAGACACTAGTGCTCAGTCAATATTTATTTAATAAAAAAGAATGGATGGTAAATATATTTAAGGGAGGCTAAAAAAGCCCCTTCTTCTTCCTCCGTCCATGCACCTTGTGCTCACATACTCATGACTTCTTAATAGTCCCCAAGCCAATGAGACACACGCCTATCTAGTGATGAGCACACATGTACAGGTGAATAACATTTTTGCTAACAGATGACTTTTCTTTAACAAAGAGGTTCTCTGGGCTTAACTTGGTTACTAGGTGAAGCATCATCAACTCATCAACTCACGTGCTTTGACAAAGAAATAGAAACTGATCATGTGTCTACAGCCTAAGAGCTCCACATACACGTGTCAAAGGAGAGAGGCAGGCAGGTCAACCTTGACCCCCTTGGAGACACAACTTCCTGAAAATGGTGTAATAACCATTCTTTTTACAGATATGGAAAACACAGCAGGAAAAGGAATAACACGTTTTTAATTATAAACATTCCTATTTACTCTTAATTTAATTCAGCTGCCTGGCAGCCATGATTGGATTTGCATCATGATGTATCTTCAATACTATCTATTTTCATAAATGTAAACTTTCCTGAATATGGTTCTGATGGATTCTGACATTTTAAAATATGTCCTATTGTCCTTTTCTGTGCAGTAGACCAAGCATCGAGTATTCAGTCCTACATCATTGTCACCGTACTATCACACCAGATGGCTACTCCGTCACTGAATCAAGAATTAGGAATAATTTATGCTGCTCCTTGCTCTAGAATGCGAAAATAGAAAGCATTTTCTACACACATACTCATGAAGAGAAGCTTGACCCAACAATAACAGCCTCATCAGAAGACATTTGGTATGACGGCTGCACCGTTGGCAGGAACTGGCTTTCATTCCATGGAGCCCTAAACTCTCAGGTCAGAGAAAATTGTCAAATCACGTGAGTTGAGGATGCTTCATCTAGTAACCAAATTAAGCCCAGAGCACCTCTTTTGTTAAGGAAAACAAGTTGCAATAAAACAGTTCTAAAATAGGAAAGTTTATATCTGAACCTTTCATTGTTTCAGATTCAAGGATTTCTCCCCTTCATAGGAAAAAAATTATGAATGTTGGCTTAATATTCAGAGCAGTTGTTTTTGTGTCTGTGAACATTAAATGTTAGAAACGGAAGAGCTATTTATCCTCAGCCTGCTGAAGAGAACAGTGGAAATTTCTCTTTATTGGTCTATAAATAAGCAAGTCTGAACACATCCTTTATTGGGAGAAGAGCCTCGGCAACTCATTACACATATCAACTGGCTGGTCAGAATTTCTTTTTGATATTGCCATAAGCATTCAGCTAGAGACACAGACAAAAGCTTGTCCTCACTCTATCAAATATATTTACCCCAAAGGACCAACTAGTATTCCCTAGGTGAAAGAAAAATACATACAACATAAACATTTCTGGTTAACAGGTGTTATTATGGAGAAAAAGCTAGGGGAATCAGTGGGGAAAATCAGAGGAATCATTTAACACAAGCTCTGAGGTGACAAATCACATGGCCATTGGTTTCTTTGTTGTAAAATCATTTATCATCAACAAAGAAATGCAGGGCGCTTAGGCTTTGTCTACTTAATACCAAAAACAACCGGTTAATTCAGTAAAAACAAAACAAAACAAACAGAAATCTGCCCCCAAATATTAGTTAAGATTCCTGTTTGAATTGTACAAACCAAAGATCTGGTTGCATTAACTTTTTCAATCAATTATTTGTGATTGTGAACATGTAGAAAAGCCATTGAAAATGTCTCAATTAAATGGGCAATATAATCTGTGCTTTTTATTTGAATCTGTTTAATGTGTTCACGTGTATTAACTTGTTCATATTAGCCCACAAAAACAGTTGCACTAGGGAATTTAGTTGTGCAGCAAAATTAAAAGGCCATCAGTGTGCAAAGTAAGGACAGAAAACGGAACAAATTGGAAAGAACACCAGGCAGATAGCAATGAGCATGTTCCCTATCCAGGAAAGGAACTGTATCTGCCTGTTCCCTGTGCGTGATTTGAGGCTTATACTCATATTAATGATAGTACCTCTTCCATCAATATCTTGGATTATTACCAGTGTCTGGGAGAAATTTTATTGGCTGCCGCAGTTCATTGAAAATTAATTGCTATGACACACTTACTGTACATGAACTTGGAAAAAAGTCCATGGAGTGAATGATTTAATTCATTTTATGTTAATTATAAATTATGCCAGGAAACGCTATTACAGTGGACTTTTTTCCAGCTCTCAGTTTGCATGTGTGAGCAGTTTGTACTTCCGACGTGCTGGGTATCCTGACTTGGACTGCCTGACACCCAGGAAAGGCATTAACTTGGCATTCTGACTAATTTCTGTGAGAAATGTGGCACATTCTTAAGCAAATTAGGCCAGGAGGGGGGCAGCAAGACTGCCTACTTTTCCCTGTATTTGTAATTTAATCAACATCATGAGAGCCAACATCCAAATTAGGTAATTTAAAACTTGTACTCACACTCTCTATGTGTATTTGAATAATTCTGTATATATTGAAATAATCTGGTAAACATTTCATAAAACACAGAATGAAAAAGGTGGAAGTGAGGTAAGGGGCTGCTGCCAAATCAAAGGGAAAATGAAAGATTGTTCCAGAAAGAGAGTGCAGAGAGTTGCTGGTTGCATACGAGGGAGATGCCTTGAAGAACTCTATTTTCATTTCCTGTTCAGGACTGCTGATGAGTAGATTGCTCTGAATCTCCCTTTCAGTGAGTGTGCACTAGTACTTTTATTAAAAGAAGTCCATCAGAATGGGGGTAGTTGTTATGCAGGAGCGGTAGCTCTCATAATGGAGGATGGCATTTCTTTCCACTCGTGCTGGTCCACTGGTTCTAATAGCAACCTGGAGCTCAATTTCCTCCTCAAGAACATTGCATTTCATGTGGAATGTCAATTATTAAAATGCAGTGTCCTGTGTCTTACTTCTCTCCAGATGAATTCATTTGCAAAACTTGCTAATTTATGCAAATGATCCTTAACCTGTCACTGCCTGGAATCTATTTCATCCTCTCTGGCATTTGGCAGGTTGGAGCCTAGATGTGGGAAGGAACTCCACTGATGTGGAATGTGTCAGTTCTGTCATGATTATATTGGTTATTGAGTTGTTATAAAACAAAAACACCACCACTAGCAACAGATAACAATGTGTCATTAAGTGGAAGGCAGCCGACAGCTGGAACTGAAAAATCGAGAGATTAAATTAAAGATAAACTAGAATAAGAGGATCTGATACCTGCATCTCCTTACGTCTCTGAGTAATGTTAGACACCAATAACCTCTTTTCTGCAATTAACAAACTGGTTAATAACACAAGGAGACCTGTCAGCTATTGGCTAAGACAGAAACTGAGAGTGATCAGGTAAGAAATTTCTTGTTAGGAGTAAGAATCAAACTGGCTTGGGTTTTGGTAAATACAAGGCACAGAAGAAGGTGCATACGACTTTTTACTTTGAGTCGTGATTACATGAATGAAAAGGCAGCAAAAAGGAGATGTTTGTTGAGAAAGAGATCATTGTGTGTGCATGTGTGCCCTTGTGAGAGAGACAGAGAGAGAATACAGGAGGGTAAAAGTGGGTCTGCTGTTTCTGTGGCTGAGTGTGCTTTCCCACAGCCACCTTATACATCAAATCTTGAAGCTTTCCTCCGAGTGAGTTGGGCTACCTGGAACAGTGGTGCTGTATTTTAATCAACAGTTCTGAAAAGGCATACTATAATTTTTGCCCCCACTGACCTTAACTTTCTGAGACTCAGTCTCTTTTTATGAACAGTATTGAAAAAGAGCTTTCTCAAAACCCTGGAGCTGCTCTTCCTTTTCTTTTTCAGAGGTCAAGAAGATTCAGATTCCTGGTGTGGCTTCTGAATCCACAGGACATGGATCTATGGTTTTTATTGGGTGTTCTTCATTCAAGCAAATTTATAAAGGCCAGTGACCAGGCTGCATTAGATTAGCCAGGGAAACTTGGCCAGGGAAGCAGCTGGTGCCCCTCTAAGAGAGAGAGCAAGAAGGAGGGGGAGAGAGAAAGGGAGGCACAGGTCAGCTCTACTCTAATCTGGGTATCTGGATACTCACCCTGGGCCAGCACTGCAGACAGTCCCGAGCAGCCCCTCCAGACTCCTGCCTGACACCGGCCACCCTCCACTGTCTTCAGTGATTCTTTTCGCCTGGCTGAGCATGGCCTCTGACTCATCTGAATCCACGCTATGCATGCATGGCTACAAGCTGTCTTTGTAGCCTGCTGTTGGGGCTGCCATACTTTTTCTCTTTCAAGTGTACCAGTACTTGCAAAGCAGGTAGGGGCATTTTTTGTGGATATTGGAATGGATTCGTTCAACAGCACGATGCATTTCAATTAAGAGAAAAAAAGAATCTGCCCTTGGTAAAATGGACCATTGCCACTTTAAGGAATCTGTCCAATGTCCAGATGAATAATAAGATAGAGTACATGTTTAATCACCCACTTTGCTCCTGTTTCTTTCAGAACTGTGTCTCTTTAAATCTACTGAGGAAGATATTCCTTCTGGCCCACAGGATGCCAAAAGGACTTGATGATTTATTTATGCAACGCTTGGCAGCCTATAGTCCAGATTGTGGCTGGAACTGAATTTTATGAGCCTTCCCTCAGTGAGTATATTTTAAAATTATATTAAAAATATATTTTTTGAAAACCCCAGTCATGTTTTTCCCAGCCTCAGGCCCTGAGAATGAAAGTGATAGGACTAAGTCACTAAGGAATTAATATTGCTAAGGATCTAGCCGGTAAAATTTTTATTGTGAGAGCTTAGAAAGTGTTAAGCTTTCATATGGGGAAGGGAAAACATGTATTCAGAATAAATGCTTTAGTGATATCAAATATGACCTTTTCTATTTGTAACAATTCATCTGCTCATTCAACAACTATTCACTAGGCTTCTTACTATGTTCCAGGAAGTATTCTAGGCCCAGGGGATTGTGGTGAAAAAAGAACAAATACTGACCCTTCCCTCCTGGAGCAGACATTTCAGTGGAAGAAGATGGATGATGAACAGGTAAGTAAGAAGATCAAAATGGTTTCAAGTCACAATAACAATAATTCCCAGGTAATGAGCTAAGACCTCAACCTTCCTACTCCCCAGAGGTACAGTGAGTTCACATGTTTTCCTGAAAGGACAGCTTCTCTAATGTGACATCAGAAAAGTGGAGGATCCGCAAAACAATTTCCTGGACAATTTCACTTCTGCAAAATCCAGGCCAGAAATAAAATGTGTTGTTAAGCTCAAATGAAAGGGTTTAGACCAAGAGACAGGAGCTGAAGACACGAAGGAGTCAGGTAACATGGTTCTAGAAGCAGCTCTATAGTTCAGCATCGTGGGTTTAAACTTTATCGGATCAGTGATTAATTGTTGTAAGGAGGACTGAGTTTACAAAGTCTGAGATAAGGCCAGAGGGGCAGGGTTTTTATCAATGGATAATAAAAAGTGACACAGCAAGGATAAGAACTTAAAATCTTGGGCGGTCTTTATTGAGAATTATTAATAGTAATATCTCATACTTGCACACACACCACTTTATGCTTTTTAAAAAAGAGTATAATTCACATTTTTTTTTTTATGTCCTTTCATTTTTACATCAATCCTGGAAGCTATTATAATCCTCATGTTGGATTAAGAAACTAAGTCATGGAAGAAACTGCAGCTTTTATAAAAATGATGAAACCGGTCTCTTTACCACAGTTTGCCAATTTCTCAGAAATGCAGATAACATACTCCACAATTTTAAAGGAAGCATTTTTTTTGTGATATCTTTTCTTTTTTCAAGTGTACCAATACTTGCAAAGCAGGTAGGGGCACTTTTTTGTGGATATTGGAATGGATTGTCCTTTTCTCAAAAATGCAGATAACATAGTACACAATTTTAAATTTTACTGCACACTGCTTCTGTAACTAATTGGAAGTGAAAACTTCTGGCAGTTCATAATTTTGTTCCTACTTTTGTTCCACTTTTCTATATGGATTTTTAAATCTGAAGTTATGCCTTCAAAGTCCAAAAACAGCCACTTGCATGAGCAAACGGTATGGAAAATGCTCAAGTTAGTCTTAACTACCAAACAAAGCTACTTATAGCTATGGGTTACTGTGGAATAGAATAGCTAAGGCCTCAAGTTCAAAGACATTGTGTGCCTTTTATTACTGACACAGTATGATAGATTTTACTCGACTCAATGTAAAGGAATGTCAAAGGGAAGCCCAGGTTGTGTTTAAATCTTGGCCCGAGGATCTCAGAGGCCTTGTTTTTATTGTTCCAAACCATAACCAAGAGCAATCTCTATAATCTAGACCTTGCTGAAGAACTGCTGGCCAAGAAACACAAAAATAGTAATTCAAATTAAACTCACTTAAATCATTTTAATATTCCTTTTTTGGTAAACAAAAATTTATTTCTTAAAATATAAAATTTCAACATTATTGCTTATAATGGAATAGATGTAATTATAACTTTGTAATATTAACTGAGGGTCAAAAATATTTCAATTAATTTAGTGGATGTTAGTAATGGACAGGGATAGTGCATACAACCTGAAATTAGACACTTTCCTGCCCATTGAGTGCCTAATCATAATTCAACAGATAGACACCACTCAACACTCTTACACTAACATTCATCCATCACCAGGAAACTTTCTAGTAATCATCTTTTTTAAAACATTTTATTATTGTATAATTTATCCATACTGTAGTCTTCAGTGCTCAGATCCTTTAAGTGAAATTGCCTTTTGAGAGGATTATATACAGAGGGTGCCAAAAAATGTACATGCACTTTAAGAAAGGAAAAAACTATTAAAATTGTAATACTCAAGTCACATTGGATTCGATTAAAAGAGACACATGATATGATATACAATACAATAAGCATTGTCAGTAAATATTGGAACTGTATTACAATCTTGATGCAGTTTTTTCCTTTCTTAAAATGTGTATACATTTTGGGGGGGAACCCTTTGTTTGTGTTAGTATGTGTTTTTTTGAAGGTACAACACTGTAAATTTGATCTAGGATTACAGTAATTTTGTTGTCCAAAAGTGTTGCAGGGGAGAAGGCTCAGTCGATTAAGTACCCCTATACTGAACTAACTGTCAGGAAAAACTTGGGTGTGGTCAAAGTGCATATTCCTGAGACTGGAAAAATTCTCCCTGCTTTGTGGGTTCTGGACTCCATTTACGCTATGGCTCATATTCTGAAGTGGTCTTTGATAGGAAGGTTAATCTAATTCCAGCGAAGAGCTCCTCAATTCATTGAATGCCTGGATCTCCTGGGACTCCATAGGAGATATTCTCATCTAAGGTTTTTATCCTACCATTTGGGATGATCTGAATTAGTCTCACCCCTCTTCTGCATGATGGCTGGTTTCTTGGTTATTACAGAAGAATCTAAGTAAAAGCTCCAGTGGGGCCAAGAGTCCTGAGCAATTGATACCATAGAATTGATGGAAAGATCAAGCTTGGAATCAGTTAAATCTGGATTTGAATCTCAGCCTTATCACTTTCTGCCTGAACTTGGGCAGTTATCACACCACTGTTTAGCCTCAATTTCCTTATTTGTAAGTGGAAATGATCATGTCTATTTTGTAGAACATTATGGGGTGGGGATTAAATAAGAAAAAAATTAAAAACACAGCCCACAGTCAAACTGTGAGCACCTTTACTTCTTGACTCTTGAGCACTTTGACTTACAGGTATATCTCCAGCACAGACATCCTCTCAAGGCACAGGTATACCAAGTGGATTAATGACTCAATTTCATCTGGAGGCCTATTTCTTCCAAAATCTCTAAGTACAGTGGGGACTTTCTCTAATGCCATCTTTGGATTCTTGTTCTAGAGCCATTTTATGAATGGAAAAGTGTAGAACAGTATTAACTTCCTTTGAATGGGGTTTAAATTAAACTAACCCACCCTATCATATATTAATAGCATATGATATAATGGGCAGTGAGGTCTCTACCTATACTCCTCCAAGGTAATATGAAATTCCATTTTGTTAAGACTTAGTGAGGATCTTTGGCATGCTAAAGCCACAGTTCAAAAAGTAAAAATTTAGGCTAACCATTGTTGAGTTCTGTTGTCAATACCAAGGTGGGGGTGGGGGGTGGGGGAGGTCAGGAGGAAATCAAGTTGATTTAATTAAAGCATTATTTTTCTCATTGAGGGCAGCCTTGTCACTTTCACAGAGACAGAAATTTGCTGTCTTTTAATTAATGTGACTTTTTAGAGATGTGTGATTCCTAGAGTATTGGTCTATTTTCCTAACAGCCATCTAGACAGCACCAGTGTTGTTACTTCACGAGTTATACAATAGAATAGGGGGGAATTACAGGTAATCCCTTCTTCAGAACTAGCTTGAAATAAAAATTAAATGGGCCTTGAGCGTTTGTGAATTGCAGTGTTTCATTGGGGCCATGGAACACTAAGTGAGGCTCAGAAACAGGGTGTTAATTCAGGCCTAATCATTTAATTCCACTCCGTTATGTGCCGTATTTATTGCCCTCCTGGATCTGTTTTCTATGGCCTGATAAAGAGACAGTGATTCTCTGAAGCTCAGTCAGGGACCATTTTATTTATATCGTTAGTTAGTCCAATAAAAGCACTGGCTTCAGATTCCTGCTGTTATTTTCTGTTTTGTAGCCCTGTCATTAACTATGAAAATGCCGATGGGGTTTTCATCTCTTGGGCTGGAGTTGCTCCAGTTGAATGGGGCTGTGTAAGGAGAGGGGAAGGTCAGGACTAAGTAGAGTGTAGAAAAGCCAAGTTTGGTGTAACCAGAAGCAAACTGGGAGTCAACTGAGTCAACAAATGTGAACTTTACACTATGGATGTTAGTGTTGTGAAAATTTGATTGACATTTTTTTTAGAGTGAACTTAGGCCCTTTTAAACTGTGATTCTGTTTGTGAAACAGACAGGCTTCAGAATTTTGAGAAAATCCAACCTTGTGGCAATTCTCCACTAGGTGAAAATAAGTCTACTTTTGCACAGAAGGGAATGGAATGTAGCTGTAAATTTGTTTATATGTCAAGCGAAGGAAAGTAATTAAAAGCAACGTTCAATAGGATTATACTTCAGAGCCTCTGCTTTTTTTTTTTTTTTGTTTGTTTGTTTTGTTTTGTTTTTAGTAGTTTTAACCACATGATTTGATTATTTTCCTAACAGTCTCTAAAGTGTTATGAAGAGGTCCAGAGTAAGAAAAGGGTGTTAGGAAACAGATGTATGGAGGTCACTTGCATTAATGATATGACAGTCAAAAGATAACATTGGTGCATTCATGTAACACATTGTGTGATTACTAGTGTTTCAAATGGAGTTAATGTGGAGATATCCATGTGGAGTTATCCATGTGATAACACATTATTTCATAGCAGATATCCAATTAATTTATCTCATTGTTTGATGCACAAATGAAGCCTATCATTATTATTGTTTTCAACATTAAAAGATAAGGATATTTTGAGGACTGATGGGCCTCTTTAGCAGACAGATTATCTTTTTAAGCTTGTCTAAAAACCACATTCATCAAGCAAATGCAAAAAAGAATAGTCAGTAACTTCCATCCCCATGCTGGTATTTAGTATTTGAGCAATTAGCACAGCAGAAAGTTATGTTGAGGGATGTGGTTGAAATTCCGTGAGCAAATCTGAATTGAATGTATCCAGCAATAACCCCAAAATATTGCATTGTCATTTAATAATAAGAAATGAATATTTATTCTTTTTCTCAACAAAGACTTGGTGACTACTTTCTGTGGAAATTAACTGCTAATGGTTTAGGTCACATCTCCAAGCAGGTAGAGCTGGACGATGCCAGACATCTTACCTGTTCAAATATGGCAGAAAGAGGTTGCAGAAATTTCTAAACCCCAAAAGCCATCTGAAGTGAGTAAAATAAAAAATCTGTCTTATTCTCTTAAACCTCAAGAAACATACCTTTGAACCAGGGATTGGGGTGGAGAGGCTGTGCTGTGTATGGGGACATTACTTAGTACTTTAGATTTTATGAATCACTGTACTATATGCTATTACATGTGGTCTTCAAAACAGCCTTGTGAGGTAGGGAGACACAGGAATGTTCATTTTACAGATGTGAAAACTGAGTCTCAAAGAGCTGGTGCAGTTCTTCCAAGGTCACTTGTCAAGAAAATGCAGTCAGGTCTCCTCATTCACTCTTACCCCAGTACAAGTCCTGTAAATAAAGCCTGAGAGAAGCTACATTAAAAAATAGCAAATGTCCCATTCATGTCCCTGCCATTTCTAACTACGTATGATTGTGTTGTAAGCGTCACCTCTTGAATTTTAGAGAAAAAAGAGGTTAATATAATTTAAAAAAAAATTCAGAGAAGATGTAGGGTGCATGTGGAAGGTTACTGCAGAGATGGCAAAGACACTGAAGGTCAAAGGACCAGCAGAGGGGGGATCAGGGAACAGGCCAGGCACCGAGGCATTGCACAGGAAAGCTGTGGGAAACACGTACTAAATGGTAAAGAGCACCCAAATGCTGGAGACCCTGAATGCAAAATTTACTTGGAAGGAAGTGAGGAGCCACTGACAGTTGGGACAGGAGAAGCGTGTCCTCAGAGAAGGCTTTTTTGTGAGGATTACTCTAGTGATATACAAGAAAATGTAGCTATTGTTGCCAAAGACACAAATTACGAGCCAGAAGCAATGGGTAACTCTGAGGGAAAAACTAACGCTGCTCATGAAAGTATCCAGCCACACGGATTTAATAAGTCTCCAGTGAATTAGAAAAACTAATTTTGTAAATGTTATAAAGTATTTAAAGAAATCGGGCACAGCTGCTCTCACTTCCTGAAAAATATCTCTGAATTAAACTTGGCTTTTGGCAAACATAAAAAGCAGAACAAACAGTTGTCTAAAATCTAGGGCAGTGCTCAATACATTTTTGTTAATGTTCATGAAAGTACCTAAATTCAAGCAAGACAAAAATCATATCTTTGTAGATTCCTACCTTTTCAGATATCAATAGTCTTGTTAAAATACATTTTATAAGGCTGCTTTAAGTCTTCTGTATATTCTAACAAGCTAGAGAAATGATCCCTATGAGTACAGTCTTGTCTTCTATGTATGTTCAAAGTATAAATAGTAGATTCAATGAATGCTCAGTTTTGAGATCAGTAAAGGATTTTTTGTGTGTACAGGAGCTAAG
Source organism: Loris lydekkerianus (assembly GCA_963574355.1). NCBI lineage: Eukaryota > Metazoa > Chordata > Mammalia > Primates > Lorisidae > Loris > Loris lydekkerianus. The sequence continues at coordinate 13,447 of CAUYPK010098494.1, read as the reverse complement.
TAACATAAAATAGGACAGTTGTAAGAATAAAGGAATAAATTTAATCTTTTGCATTGAGTCTAGAGTTTTCATGACAGCAAATTTCCGTAAAACTTTGGTATTTGTCAAGTATTATAATATCATTAATTGAACAACATGGCTGCAAAATAAGTAAACTCTATTATTTTTAGATAACATTGGGCTAAATCCTAAACTAAGATAAACTGGTTTTTAGACGTACCCAATTCTCCAGTTTAAATTGTCACCCTGGCTGTGCAGATTGGATGAACAGGTTCCTTAACGTTTCTGGGCCTGTTTTCTTGTCTGGGAAATGGGGATGTAACACTAATGGCTGCCCTCACCCTTATAGATGTTAATCACTAGGGTGATTCATCCCCCAAACCCTGGGCACTCTGTAGTGCCCAGGCCCTCACAATGTCTTCCCAGCAGCAATTCATTTTCTCTCATGCATTTTACACTTACCTGTCCTGAGTTCCAACTCATTTGACTTAGTGCCCTGATTTTGGCTAAGTTTATAACCTGCTACGTGCCAAGATGTTAATGAATGCTAACACATCTACTTATCAACCCTCCCAGACAAAGCCTTAAGCCAAACAGTGAACATGGTATTAATTTTAGATTCCTCAGTTGGCTACTGAAGATAATTCTAGCAGGGAGAGAGGGAAGAAGAGCCTAATTCATGCCACACATCAGGCAGACCCTGGGAGAGCCTGAGCTTCTCCATGGATTGCTGGTGGTGGCTTGGTGGCTCCATAATCAACACCTGATACAGTGGCTTCTCCAGCCAGGTGCCTATTTCCTAGAACCCAGGCCACAGAGGTGAGTGCTGTCATCAGTAGTACTTCTGTGGTTAATAGAATGTTTTTCTGTCCCTCTCACATCCACTGACTGTGAAGATGTTCTCACTGGGTTCAGCATCTATGTTTCCTATACTCTTATAGCAAAGGGCAGCATCCTGGTGTGTAATGCTCCAGCTCTAGTGAAAACCCACTGGGTCTTCCTCCTGCGTTTATAAACATAAGCATTTAATGCACAGCCCTGGTTCCCTGCAGAACAGACTCTTTCCACTCAAACCAATCGTGGCACTTCCTTTCCTCAGCCCTGGCGCTTACCTACAGCTGTGCTTACTGAAGTGAGACTGTAATTTGCTACAGCATGCCAGAGTATTAATAGACAATTATTTATTGCAAATCTGAACCATTTATACTGTTTACTGGCTGACACAATGTAAAATTTTGATCCAAATGTTAATGTGTCCATGACATTGCATAATTCTGTTCCATGCCATGGTTTCTCTCTTCTAAATGAATCGAATTTGCAGTACAAGGAAATGGCATTTTTAACGGATGAATGATTTACAGCCTCAAACTTATAAGGCTATTATTTGTGTAACTAAGGGAGAATTGACTAATTGCAATAACACAGCAAATTAGACAAATTTAAGTTTGTACTGGGAACAAATTCATAGGGAGAAAATGAAAATAACTCACAAAGTTCTTAAAGGGTAACTGAATAAATCTCACTTTAGCTTTACAGGGCAATTGTATTTTGGGAGGCAATCAGATACCTTTGAGGCCAAACAGACTTATAAATATTCAATTGAGTAGAACATAGATAAAAATTACCTCTTCATAAAGAACCATATGTGTAGGAGAGAGCTCTTCCAATTCTCCAAATGTTTACTGAAATTGCTTACACAAATGTTTTCCGCAGTTGGGTGAAAACAAAGAGCTTTACAATTACATGGTTTTCATGAAAAAGACACCAATTTTCGCATGTTTGCCTTCTATTTGTTGAGTGCATAACACAACTCCAAGAAAGAATGATTTCCTAATGGAGATCTCCATGATTTTTCAAAATAAACAATGTGCATCAGCAAAAATAATATTTCTTTCTTTGTGAGGTATTCCTTTTAGGTTGTTCATATCGATTCTTGTTACACTGTTACCTCTACTCACAGAGAGATTGTTAAGATAAAAAGTGTCTCTACACAGCTCTAATTAAATCTTCAAGAACTACACTGGGGTGTCCAAACACAAGGTCATTCAAAGTGAAGATTCCTTTAGTGTTTTAGTGTTTTAGTACATGGGGCTCCCACAGATTAATGATGAAAGAAAAACTGATTTTGGGGTGATCCTAAAAATAATTATAAAATATTTGTATGTCAGCCCAAATTATATTTGATTTTTGAACGATGCTGGGGTTAGGACAGCCAACCCCCATGCAATTGACAATTTTCATGTGACTTTTGACTCCTCCGGAACTTAACACTAATAAACTACTTTTGACCAGAAGGCTTACCAAGAACACACATTGTGTCCATTAACACATATTTTGTTTGTGTATTTGTTCTTACAATAGCATAAGCTAGAGAAAAGAAAATGTTATTAAAAATATTACAAGGAAGAGAAAATATTATATTTACTCTTCATTAAGTGGAGGTGGGTCATCAGGTCTTAATTTTTATTGTTTTCCGAAGGAAGAAGGGGAGGGGTTGATTTTGCTGTTTTAGGGGTGACATAGGTGGGAGAGGTAAAAGGGGAAATAGGAGAGGCGGGTGCAATTGGTGTAATTTTCACTGGAAAAATTCCACATATAAGCAGCCCTGTGCAGTTCAAATTCATGTTGTTCAAAGGTCACTATTATATATAAAATGGCCTTCTCTTCTCCAAATGGCAAGGCCCTCCCTCTCACTGGCTTTAGTGATTGCTTCCTGGCATAAACCACAACCCCTTCCTGTCTATTAGCCATAATTTAGCTAATCTCTTTCTCAAATATATGTCTTGTCTTATCTCTCTCCTGCCAAAAACCCTCCCCAGAAAGATCAGGATAGAACACAAACACTTTAGCACAGAACACACAATGAACTTCACACTGGATGCCTCGCTACCACCTTCCCCTACTGGCCCCCCTCTTCCCCAGCCCTCCTCTTCCCACAGCAGCTGGCACACCTGCAGGTGAATGAGGTGCTCCAGGTGACTTGTAATCCTCAGAACAGCCCATGTACTTATCTCTACTTTCCGGGCCTTCGTGCATTCCTTTCGCCCCTCTATTTGTGATGCTCTCCCTACTCTCTTTGTTTGGCTTTTCCCAAGGAATCAGAAATTATTTCAGATGACATCTCTCCTGGGAAACCCTTGTTGAGCCCACAAGTCAGTGGTCTGCCCCTCTACAGAGGTGTCCTTGGCTGTCCCTATTTGCTCCTAGGCACTGCCACACCTGATGAGAGCACTGCTTCTTTAATCACCTTCTCTACTGGGCTAGAAGTTCCTCAAAGGCAGGACTTGTCTTCTTTACTGGGCTTAGCCACAGAGTAACACCTGGGAAATACACAAGAAATAAGTGAAAGATCTCTTGAATACCTACTTTGTCCAGACACTAAACAAGGTCCTGTGAAGAACACAAAAATAGTTTATACATGGTTCATTCTCTCCCATAGACTGCCTTATAATTAATTGTTGTATAAGAAAACTGGGCTTAACAGTAGAATATGATAAGGACTGCAAGAAATATAAAACTTGCTATACGCTGTCAGAAAAATGAGATTCATTATTTAAAAATCATAATCATCTCAGTGATTCTCTCACTCTCACTTACTTATTCAGTTTGAAATCAAGCAGACCTGGAATTAAATCCTCATTCAACTACTTACGAACTATGGTGACCTTGGATAGTTTGCTTTAGCTAAGCTTCAGTTTCCTCATCTGTAAAAAAAAAAGATGATAATATTTACTTTACAGGGGGCTGTGAAGATTAAGTGAGATCATGAAAAGGGCCAAGTGCATGGAGAAGACTCAACAAAGGGCACAGGAATATTATGTCAAGTCATGTGATGGTTGTTCACGCAGACCTGCTCCACTGGACTCCAGGTTTTGTTATTTAGTATCTCATATTTAAATTATTGGGAAGATATCTTTAGAGTGGGAAACTTACCTAAATTTATGAGATAGCTTGTTTTCAAGTTAGGACACAATATGCTACTCAGTCCCCTTCAATACTGATTATAAATCAATATTTGGAAATGTTGCTTTGCTACTAATAAACTTTAATTGGGGTCTTTTTGAAATTTTAAGAATCCAAGGAAGAAACCATGGCTTAGTAAGGCAGTCAAAGACATTTTGTTGAATTTGAATCAGAGAATTTTTGAAAATCTGATTTCTATTATTTAGCACATATTTATTACATTCTTGGCTAGGCCCTCTTGCTATATCCATCTTTCCTGCCACTGACTTTAATCTAGAATGGAAAAGTATTGGGGGAAATGGAAAGCAGTAACCAGCAACAGGTAGTGATGCCATGACTGGTGGAAACTGGAGCAGCCTCATGTTATTAATTGTAGTGCCCATGTTGCACAGAAGGACCAAACACCATTCCTATAATTCACATGGTAAATGAAGCCAAGACTATTGTCCACTGTATTAATACTGAATCCCAGGGTATATAGTAGTCAAGAATTTTGGGTTGCTCAATTAGACAGACCTGTATAACCGCCTGTTTTTTTTGTTGTTGTTTTTTTATACATTTTTAATAAATCTTTCTAAACTCCAATTTCTTTGGGCATTTCATAGGGATTATAAAACATACTTTGCAAGACTGCTTTGTAGGTCAATTGAGATATTGCTTATCAAACATTTAACCCAGAACTCAAAACATGGGTATTTTTAATATCGTTCTAAAGATAAGTCATCCCCTCCCTTTCCCCTTTCCCCCTATTCTTAGGTTGTAACCGGGTTATAGCTTGCACCAGAATGTTTATTGCAGCCCTATTTATAATTGCCAAGACATGGAAACAGCCCGAGTGCCCATCGACACATGAATGAATCAACAAATTGTGGTATATATATATGCCATGGAATACTATACAGCCATAAAAAGATGGAAACTTCACATCTTTTGTGTTTACCTGGATGGAGCTAAAACTATTCTTCTTAGTAAAGTATCTCAAGAATAGAAAAAAAAGTATCCAATGTACTCAATACTACTATGAAATCAGTATATAATCACCTACACATTCATATGAATGGTAAAACATAACTATATTCCAGAAAGTAAAAGGGAAGATGAGAGTGAGGGGAGGAGAAAAGGGAGGGTATTTGGGGGGAATCACCTAATGTACATGATGCAATGGTACATTTCAAAACTCTTAAGAAAAGAGTATAATTGTCTTACCACAACAGATAGTTAAGTGAGGTGATAAATGTGTTAATCAGTTCGATGTAAGCATTTCACATTGAATATCAAATCAGTATGCTGATCCCCATAAATGCATCAATATACACAGTTATGAATAAAAATTAAAAATAAAAAACCAAAAGGATAGGAAAAGGTGCACCATGCAAACACTGACCAAAATAATTAATAACAATGTTAATACTAAAAACAAAGTATAGCTAAACACAATGAGGGTTACTTCATAATGATAAACCTTTAATCAGTATTAAAGATTTAGTCAATCTAGCTTTTTGTACACCTAACATAAAACCTTCAGAATATACACTTATAAAGTAATTATTCAGAAGTAAAAGAAGACACAAATAATAGTCATAATCCTAGGACATTTTACATTTCTCAGTAAATGATAGGACGGACAACACATCAGTGTGGATAGTGACTGTGTATACAACATGATTAACAAACTTGATACAATGGACACATACAGACCAATACTGCCAACAACTGTAATGTGGGTATTCCCCAGTCAGGCACACATTGAACTTTTACTAAAAGTTGCCATATGCTGAGCCATAAATTGAAACAAAGACATTTGCCATCTTCATCCTTGCATTAGTGTGTGCGTGTTTAGCACCTCTTCTCACCCCCTGCCTGTGTTTGCTTACCATGGTCTTTGTATTTCATTCAGAAAGCTTTCTGAAATGAGTGGTGACCTTTGGTGATCTGTCTGTATTTAGGAGTGAGACATTGGAGAGCTAGTTTGAAACTCCAGATATGGGGGCAGAGCTTTCATTGTTCACTAGGGACCCACTAACCCAGTGGTCTTTTCTCTGGGCTGGCTCATTTTCCCTGAGGAGTATCTTTCAATCCCATGATTTTTTTTTTTTTTTAAATATAAACTCAAGATAATAAGTGTCCCTAACTCACAACGTAATTGTAAAGATTAATGATAATCCACATGAATGCTTAAAATAGGTCCTGGCATGCTGAAATATTCAATGTATGTTAGCTATTCTTATTTGGGGTTTTAAGCTACTTTTATAGTTTCACTCTTGCTGATTAGATATGTCAATGATGCCCAGTGTTTGTATCTAATCACTTCCTTAGGATCTCCACATGGATGTACTTCAGCTATCTCATCTCAGTTAATATAGCCACTCTCCTCTCATCTCAGGAAATAGTATCCTCACCTTCACCGTTGATGAAACCAGAACCCAACTCACCCTTGATTCTTCCCCATTATTCATTCATGGCCTTTCTACCTCAACCAAGATGACAGCTATGACATGGCAAAGACATTTTCTGTCATCTTGTCCTTTAGGGCTACGGAAAGTGTGTCTCTGCACAGGCTGTGTCTGAATCAGTGAATAAAATACAGTTAGGCACTGAAATAAGGAATAATGGCACCCCATTAATAATGTAGTTTTAATCCTTTATCATTTAAATGTTGGGTTTGTTTTAAACTCTTTGATCTTCTTCTGTTCCCCCTTTTGCTATGTCTTTCTTTCTGGCCTTCAGTCCTTCTCCAGCTATTTTCAGATAGAGCCTCAATTCTCTTCTCATTTGGATTTTGCTTTATCTCGTTCTGTTTCTATTTCCTCATAACATTTGCTGGTGAGGGCTCTCCCTACTCCAATTGTCATGTCCTGACTGCTGTTTCCTGGGTTCCTAGGCATCATAAAATATCACAGCAGACTGTTAAATTTGGAAATGTAGACTCTCATTCAGATATTTTTGGCTTTTCCTTTCAGACTGCACTGTTAGGCCTTTGGGGCTTCATGTTGTTTATTCTCGGAGACTTCCCGGAGCATCAAAAATGGCTTAAAACGATTACTATGCTGTGCATTGGCATATATGACATTCAATCGCCCTGTGCTGAGCTGAATTTCAATGAGTTTTGTGTAAATGAATCAGAAACATATGGAAATTATCCTCCCTAACTATCTCTACTTTTTTTACAAAGCAAGAACTCAGCATTTGGGTTTTGTTGAATATAAAATATTTGAAATTGACTGAGATACGGCAAATCAGAGTGAAAAAGGCTTCCTTTTCTTGATAGCCATCTTACCTCTAATAACATCCTAGTTAGTGATGACATGTTTATTAATTTCTGCTCAACTTTACTCTGCTCCACTTGCTTTGAAGTTTTCCTTCCTTACTGTAAGTTTCCATTTATCTACCTCATCCATCTAACCCATAAATAGCTACTTGTTGGCCATGGCCTGTCCCTACGTGTTCATACCCTAGAGAGGTGACCAGAGAATTTCAACACATTGTGCAAGTGCCACAAAAGAGGGGCAGACACTGAGCTTTGAGGAGAGAGCAACTTTTGTGGCCTCTTTCACTCTTGTTTGCTTTTCTTTTCATTCTTGCCACAAAATACCTCTTTACTTTATTTCCTTGCTCTGTTCTCTATTTTGTCTTTCTCCCTGCTATGATATGAGCATATCCCTCCAAAATTTATAACCCCCAATGTGATGGCATTTAGAGACAGGGTTTTTGGAGGAGATTAGGTCCTGAGAGTCAAGCCCCATGAATAGGATTAGGGCCCTTATAAAAGAGACCCCAGACACTTCCACCATATGAGGTTATAGCAAACCTTTTATTATAGCTGATTTTATATAGAGACACTCCCATCTGAGTTTTCTACAGCCACATCTGTCTGCTTTCCAATTCTCCACTGTAAACATTTTCCATCCGGCACTACATGTGCATGTGGGATTGGTGCTCTCCTCTTGTTAACTCTTCTCATTGTCCTGGATGGAACCCCCATGACTGGGGCCCTTTGCTCCTCTCAAACTGCCTCACTTCCATGTAGGGCAGTTTGGTATTTGTTATTGAGAGAACAGAGCCAGGTCCTGGCAGGGTAGAAGCTGAGTGACTACGTTGAGATCCCCAATTGCATAGTACAAAACATGTGGCCAAAACTGATACAATTCTAACATGGTGTGGAAATAGAATTATGTGTTGAATGACATAAGTAAATAGATACCTATACGATATAGTCCATAGATCAGTCAGCCACTCTGACTAATGTTGCCTCCTCCACCCTCATAATGGCATTAACTTAGAGTCAGTGCCCCAATCATAAAAACCATGTCAGGAGAGAATGTTTAACTACTTCAGTGAATTAGTGTCATTTCTATTCACTTGTCATTTTGAAGCATTATGCTAAAAGGCAACATAATTCTATCAGTTATGAGTATGTCAAGCAAGAAAGGAGACCTTGAGGGGCAGAAATGTCACAGATATGAGCTTCAGGTAGGCACAGGTGCTCATAAAGCTCCCTCCTTTCCAATCACCTCACCCCTCCTTGCTATCAAGACCTTCATTAGAATGAGCCAGTTAAACAGCTATGGAAAGTGCTGCCATGTGAGCATAAATGACAAGATGCTACTTCTGCAAAAGTTCTCATTATGGGGCGCATAATGAAATTTAGGAAAAATTGAAGGGAAAAAGAGAGGCTAAAGTATATTTTATTTTATTTTTAACAGTTTATCTAGTGACTATTAAAATAGAGCTTAACTATTTGCTAAGAACCATTCTAGGCATCTTCCAACTAGTAAGTGCAATTTTCATAATGCCTCTTCAGTAGGGGTACCACTATGATCCACGATTTATGGAAAAGAAAACTGAAATGCTGCAAGATTAAGTGATTTGCATATAGTCACACATTTAAGGGGCAGAGTCAAGATTTCTTTATTATTATTTTTTATTAGTATTAGATCATAGCTGTGTACGTTAATGCGATCATGGGGCACCATGCACTGGTTTTATAAACAGTTCGACACATTTTCATCACACTGGTTAACATAGCATTCTTGGCATTTTCTTAGTTATTGTGTTAAGACAATCATATTCTGCATTCACTAAGTTTCACATGTACCCTTGTAAGATGCACTGCAGGTGTAATCCCACCAATCACCTTCCCTCTGCCCAACCTTCCCCCACCCACCCCCCCCTCTCCCCCTTCCCCATATTCTTAGGTTATAAACTGGGTTATAGCTTTCCTATGAAAGCCATAAATTAGTTTCATAGTAGGGCTGAGTACATTGGATACCTTTTCTTCCATTCTTGAGATACTTTACTAAGAAGAATATGCTCCAGCTCCATCCATGTAAACATGAAAGAGGTAAAGTCTCCATCTTTCTTTAAAGCTGCATAATATTCCATGGTGTACATATACCACAATTTATTAGTCCATTCATGGATCGATGGGCACTTGGGTTTTTTCCATGACTTAGCAATTGTGAATAGGGCTGCAATAAACATTCTGGTGCAAATGTCTTTGCTGTGATGTGATTTTTGGCCTTCTGGGTACATGCCCAGCAGGGGAATGACAGGACTGTTTGCCTTTCATAGCACTAATTCTCCAACTACAGTGTTGATTTTAATATTACTTTGAACTCTTCAATTTTTATATTTTGTCTTTTCTGCACTTCCTCTAGTCTCTTTTTAAATCTTAATCTATTGTTTATTCTCTTACTTTTTATAGAATCCACATTTTACCTTATCTAGGGGTCACCAAAAGTTTTAACAAATGCCTAATTTTCTATTCCGTATTTTGTGACACACTGCAGTACATTTCACAAACTATATTCTCTTCTTTTTTGGGGGCTGTACAAATCTTTCTCTTTGTCTTTTTTTGAATGCCGGAAGCTCTACCCAGGCCAGGCGTGTCTTCCTCCTATGTGGGGTGACTGTCCCTGGGGCTCACTTGTCCTTGTCTAAGTGACTTTGTAGGTGTCTTGTCATAACTCCCATTATAGGTCTAGATTGGTGGATCTTCGTAACAAGCGTCTTATGATCTTCCAGGAAACTGTAAGATAAAGACCCCTGATGCAGGCAGAAAGGATCCCGTTACTGTGGTAAAGATTTAGCACTGGGCCACTCTGAGTTTGTACTCACCTTGTAATTTAGTCACAGTGTGTGTGGAGCAAAGATTTTCAGAAGAAAATGGAGCAAAAATAGATGAATCCATAACCCACAGTGAGAGTGTTCACCATGCCTTTCTTATGAGCCACGTTAGCAGATGCAGAAAGTGTGACCAACTGAGGTCTGGGGAATAGACTAGATTTAGGGGAGAAGATTTGAGAAAAACATTATTAAGAAACTTCACATCCTGCTGAATGGATTTGCATGTATGCCTCTTAACAAATGGCAGAATAGACACTGTACAAATGAAGACACAGAATAGACACTGTACAAAAATTGCCCCATGAGCCATGATGTTAGTTCACTACTGCTATAAAAGATCAGAGCCAGCATAGGCGGTGGGGCTGGGGCGTCACAGCACAAGTGGGCAGCCAGAGGCCAGGAGGGACCTCAGTAGGGAAGTCGCTCGTGCAGGGGTGGGAAGGCCCGAGAGGCCACTCATGCCGGACTTGTCAGTGCAGAAAGGACTCTCACTCCCCTCCTGAAGGCAACAACCCTCCCAGGAAATACTAAGAGGTGTAATAGAGTGACACGTGGTGGAGTGTACGAGAGAGAAAGTGGTCCAACCACAAACCCAATACGGGAATCTCACTGCATAATAATTAACTCCCCTAGATGCACAATAAAATTGACAATTTTGTTAGAAGTTTGGCATGGCTGATAATAACTAATGTCCCCTAATTTATCATGTTCAGAAAAATAATTGTGCACATGTCAGATGTCGCTGTTCAGTTGTTACTTCAGGACCTGTCTGCTGTCTATTACCCACCTTCCTGTTTATGTACTATCAATCCAGAGACAGATTTATAGACACACACACATTTCCCTCCATAGGCATTTAAGAAATTGAGGATCAACATGTTTTATAACTAACTACATTAATCCACATGCTATATGAAGGGCTGGGCACAGCACGGACCTGACTCCCAGCTCCCTTGACCACGTCTCAGGTCTTTCAGTGATGACTGGGCTGACTTTGCCTTTCAAGAACACCTGCTCACCCCCTGTGCCCAATCCTTGTGATTTTTAGATTCAGAAGATTGTTGCCTGTTCTCTGTGAACCCCAACAAAAGCCCCGAGGGTATGTTTATGCATGCTTTACTAAAACTCACAAACTGTGATTTTCTCCTCGGTAAGAAAAGAATCCCACCCTATGACAATGGAAAGAGTTAAATAACTTGTGATATTGAAGAATCTCGCCAAGGTATCTTCTAAGTGGTGAGAATGGTGTGGACATACGTTCCCCTACAGTCTGTGTGCTTCTAGCTGGGGTCAGACACGCAGCATCCACGAAGCCTCAGCAATTCTGCGAGAAATGTACCATTTTGCCTGCTTAGCTGATGCCAGTATTTCACTGATGACAATGCTAAAAGAGAGACTTGCTCAAGTACTCATATGTTGAATGTTCAAGGTCAAATGCAATGTTGTAACCATTAACATTTAGGAGCAAGTTGAAGACCAGGCATGTGGTTATTAGTTATTTGTTCTTGTTTCAAAATATACTCTAATGGGCGTACAAATGTTTTTGGTTCTGTGGGTTGCTTTTGTAATGCTTGAGTCCAGGCTAGAAGTGTGTCTGTCACCCACACAGGGTGGGTTTTCTCCCATTCTTTCTCCTCCTCCCCCGGCTTGGTTTCTGCTGAGCTTCACCTCCCTCTGTGCCCACAAATGCTCAGTGGTTAGTTCCTTAAATAGTGAGTACAGGTGGTGTTTGTTTCTCTCTCCTTTAGATACCTTACTTAGGATAATAATCTCTACTTCCATCCAAATTGTTGCAAAAGGCCTTTCTTCGTCCTTTGTCATGGCTGAGTAGTATTCCATGATATATACATTTTGTTAATCCACTCATGAATTGATGGGCAACTGTGTTGATTCCACATATCTGCAACTGTGAATTGTGCTGCAATGATTGGTGTATAGGTGTCTTTTTGATAAAATGACTCATTTTCCTTTGGGCAAATACTCAGCAGTAGGATTTCTGGATCAAATGGTATCTACTTTTAGTCCATTGAGGAATCCTCATACTGTTTTCCACAGAGGTTGTACTAATTTACAGTCCCTGCTAATGGCATATAGGAGTTCCTTTCTCTCTATTAATGTCAGGATCTATTGTTTTTGAACTTTTTAATTGAAGTCATTCCAACTGGGGTAAGATGAGTTCTTAATTTTATAAAATGGAATTGATAATCTCACATTACAACTATATGCCTTTCTCATGGATTGTTTAGTCAGATAAGACACATGACCAGCTTCTGAAATGTGTTAGTGTAATAATGGAAGCAAACAGATAAGGACAATGACAAAAGTAACTAATATTTACTGACCACGGGCTGTGTGCAGGTGCTGGGCGAGGTGTGGTGCGGAAGATAGGCAAGAGCTCATTCAGTCCTTCTTTACTGTGTAGATGCTCTCGCTGTACCTCCTGCGTACACAGACACACCGTGGCCTTCCACGTAAAAACTAGGTGATGTCTATGCAGCTGGGGAGGATGGCACCAACTGTGTCACACCTGGACTGGCTCTAGACACAGTACCCTGAAGGCTGTGCACATGGACAGTTGCTGGGTCAGAGCAAGCGTCACCAAAGGCACTTATCATGTGATTCTGAAAAAATCTTCACTAGTGTCCAGTCAAGTAGATTTTCTTCATTAAAATTTGCAATTGCTCCACCTTCTACCACCTACCTATGTGCACCTCCCACACCCGTGGCCTTGGTTCCACCTTCTACCACCTACCTGAGTGCACCTCCCACAACCATGGCCTTGGCTCCACCTTCCACCACCTACCTGTGTGCACCTCCCACACCCGTGGTCTTGGCTCCACCTTCCACCACCTACCTGAGTGCACCTCCCACACCAGTGGCCTTGGCTCCACCTTCCACCACCTACCTGAGTGCACTTCCCACACCCATGGCCTTGGCTCCACCTTCCACCACCTACCAGTGTGGACCTCCCACACTTGTGGCCTTGGGTCCACCATCCACCACCTACCTGTGTGCACCTCCCACACCAGTGGCCTTGGGTCCACCTTCCACCACCTACCTGTGTGCACCTCCCACACCCGTGGCCTTGGCTCCAGCTTCCACCACCTACCTATGTGCACCTCCCACACCCGTGGCCTTGGTTCCACCTTCTACCACCTACCTGAGTGCACCTCCCACACCCATGGCCTTGGCTCCACCCTCCACCCTCCACCAACTACCTGTGTCCACCTCCCACACCCGTGGGCTTGGGTCCACCTTCTACCAGCTACGTGAGTGCACCTCCCACACCCGTGGCCTTGGCTCCAGCTTCCACCACCTACCTATGTGCACCTCCCACACCCGTGGCCTTGGTTCCACC